>JAXCHB010000546.1:0-67052 GCA_036926305.1 Uropetala carovei
AACCTGGGTAAATTTGTAAAGTTAATTTTAACTTTTTCATATACAAAGTACATTGAGAAAGTATTGTAATCCCGAAAGAATTCGATGGAAATGTGCTAAAGAAAGTGGTTTACGCCATATAGTCCGTCTGTCCGCGACTCTAGAGCGTGAATGGTAGAGCGAAAACGAAAGAAAAATCGTACTTGGGCAATTTATCATACAAAAGGGAAGTGGTTTAATATTTATTTAAGTTGAGGTTTATAGCGGTTGTACATAGGTTGTTTTTGTTTTATCAAAAGATAACAAAACGACGCGTGTATGAGAGTTGTATATTGTACCGATTTTTGTTATCCTTTAACCTGTTAATTTTGGTCGAACCGTGGATGCGTGAAAAACAGATAATTAAATAAAATAGACGTGAAGTAAAAGTGCGTAAGAAATGGAAATAACATTTTCCTCGAGAGCGGAGGGAGAAACGTAAGCACAACGTACCACCTGTTGCTATTATCCAAGAAGAAGGATACGGAAAAAGGCCCACGGAATGTCTTGCCGAAACCACCCGGAACGATCGCCGTAGCAGAAGCGGAGTATTTCTATCGTCATTCAAAAAGTCTAAGCAGTGAAGACACGCTTCTCCGTACTAGGAGTGAAGCACCCAGCCCCTTCCGAATCACCGAGACGTCACCCCTCGCCAACCTCCACCGATTCCCCCCCCCCCCCCCCCGAATCCTTTTTTGCAGAAACCTATCGTTCGGGTAGCGGGAGACTTTGAAATTCCACCATGACGTTCCTTCCAACGAGAGCACACCGAGGAGGGGGGGGGCATCACGAGAAAAAAATAAGAATTGGTTTCTCGGCATATCAGGGACACGTGCACAGAAGGAACATTTACTGAGTAAGGAATCGAAATACAAAATGCCACGCGATATCGTAAGATAACTACACAGACCTTCCTATGCCAATCCTTCTTCATAACATTACGATTAAGTAGCATTTGTGAAATTCAGAAAATCAATGGAACAGAAAATATTGAAACTAGCAATATAACGGAAAACTGCACAGGACCGTAAATGAAAATTAAAGAGAATAGGTACATCAAAAGAGAGTGAATACGCGTATTCCACCCATACATTAATATGGGATAACATTGTATAAAAAACATTTACAAAAATTAGCAAAAAAAAAATTTTTAAAAGTCATTCATTACAACTAGCTAACTTGATACGCTTATTGGATCCAGTTGGACAAAATACACTCGAGGAGAGAAAATGGAAATGATATTTATTCTAGCGAACTCGTTTCAGTTTGCTTTTTAAGTCGGGTATAATCGCGAAAGACATCCCACAAAAGGATTCCATTAGATACATCTTTTACGATATTCATGCATTATTGACACATCTCCCACCGCTCACTTTTTTCTCCTTTCCCTGTCTTCATTTAAGCGGCTTGCAGAACACGTTAATTTTACGTTCGTAAGGTATACACGGTAATGTCCGTCGTCAAGGTATTCAGCGATGAAATGTCAAATTCAGTGCAAATTACCTGCATCAAACTTATATTCGTAATAAAGCGTACAATATCTCAATTTTACAGGAGCAAATTAATGAAATCCTGCACGCAGAGAAGTGGAGTCGGCGGCTCAGGATAGCCCTTCTAAGACTAACATTTTAAGTAAAATATTTCGGAGAATACGGGTAGGCGGTACCGGTGCAACCGAGTTAGATGGGAGTACGGGTGGAAGGTCCGGGAGTTTGGGAAAGCGGGAGGTTAGGCGTAAGCAGCGAAGGAAGAGGCGGGGGAGAAAGATAGAGGGGTGAGAACGAGAAGGAGCGAGCTAGCGAGGTTTCGGGCCAGAGGAGGAGTGAGACAGGGCTCTTGAGGTAGGAAAAAAGACGAGAATGGAATGGGGAGGGAGAGTGAGACAGGGCTCTTGAGGTAGGAAAAAAGACGAGAATGGAATGGGGAGGGAGAGTGAGACAGAACGAAGTGTTTGCGCTTCGGAGAGAGGGATGAGTAAGGAGAGAGGGGTGGGTAAGGAGAGAGGGGTGGGTAAAGAGAGAGGGATGGGTAAGGAGAGAGGGATGGGTAAGGAGAGAGGGATGGGTAAGGAGAGAGGGATGGGTAAGGAGAGAGGGGTGGGTAAGGTGGGTGGGCGTAACGAGCAACGGAAGGTACGAAGGAATGGAATGGTTTGCGGTATGGCGCGAAAGAAAAATAGCTTCACGCAAATATATTACAGTAAGTCCCCGACTTACACGGTTAATTCGGTCCAAAAATTTCCGTGTAAGTCGAACAATGTTTAAACCAATACCTTTTTTCAAGCAGCGCAGTAGCGGCTACGTAAGAACTTCAGTGGAAACGTACAGCAAACGCCATCTTTTGAGTAGCTGGTCAAGTAATCTAATACGCACGGCAGTTACACAAATTTGACATTCACTTCATTGGATAATTAAAGCCGAAAAAAGTAGAGCTCATAAAAGGAAAATGTTAAGAAAATGAAAATTTATTCATTACTTAAGTAAAAATCTTAGTAATTGCATACATAGTGTATACCTGGGGTGCCCAAACTTTTCTACTTTAATCCTGATAATTGTCTTACGGGCTACTAATTTTTTAAATATAGGTATAAAAAGGGATTTTAAGAATGAATTAGACTACAAATTTACCGTAAAATGCATTTATTATACATCATACATAAAATGATATTATACAACTGATTTCTTTAATTAAATTTAATCTTGATTTACGCGATTATGGGCACGTTTACACTGCATGTAACTAGAAACAGAGAGAAGTAAACAGTCTCTTCGAGATGTTCATTAGTGAGAGCATTTCTGGTTTTTAATTTCATTAAGTTCATATTAGAAAATAGAACTCCATACTCAAGTCGGTTTCCGTCAAATATCTCCTTAAAAACGTCGTAATCGGTCATCTTCGTGAGGACCAAAGTTGTAGAGAATAACATTTCTTCCAAGTTTTGTTTGAAACAAATTTCGGAGATATTTTGCTTTTTCTTCCCACTTACTTGATTACTAATGTCATATCGCAAAGCAATAAAAAAATTAATACAAAAAATAAATAAGTAAATAAATACAGATATAATCATTACAGCAATAAAATAAAAATTTAACCAACGGAAAAAAACAGTAGCAAGAGATGCCAATTCTCAGTTTAATCAGTCATACTTATCGTTAATTACGCTTTTGCCAACCTCCAAAACAGTTCAGCTTGCGGCCTAGAGCCGTTAACAAAATTCACGACGGCACGATAAAAATTAATAAAAAAGCTGGGAACCGAACCCGAAGTTCTGTTTTAGCGATATTATTCCGGCATCTGTCTTTTTTCCCTTTTCAAGTGTTATTTCCTCAAAATAAATGCTACTTCGATCTACACGTCCCGTACTCAAATCTGTACAGACGCGCCTAACGAAACTCCCTCCTCGTCCTTCATCGCTAAGACGTCCGGAATCCGACCAACAACTATTACTTCTCACCGTCAATCGAACGCGACGCGATCAAACGAGCAAGTTTGACCCCACACTTGCATTTTGTTTGATTTTGAGCTCAAGTCTTTCACGTTTTTTGTATTTTCCTATTTTTGTCTCAGTTTATTGCGTGTAGCAAAAAGATTTTTTTATTTTAATTTTGAAGTAATTAAAAAATAAAGATTTCTTGACCCCACTTGTCCGGCAACGACACCTTTTGCCAACAAAAGTTTTTCGTGGACCTGATATAATAATTCGTAATTATTGACTTTTGTTTATATTAATCACTCAATTACATGTGATCGATTGTTTATGAATTGGCTTGACAATAGCTTAGTAATCTTCCAGCATAACAATGAAAAGAAAAAAAATTTGCAGTCTTACAATAGATAGGGAAACGTAGAAAGTTCTTGCAGGTGCTAGGAAAAGAGCTAGTAATCCCTTACATGAAGCAAAGGGCAGCGACCGTACCGAACCTCCACTTCTCAATACGAAGAAATGTTCAGAAGAGAAAAATTGAGATTGGTAATGGAGGCAAACCAAGAGAGGAAGATGTGTGACAGAAAGCACGACAAAAAAGTGCAAAACAGATGTACAAAGTGCAGTCATTTCATATGTGACCAGCATACTTCGAATCTAAACACAAAAGGAGAATTCTGATTCTATGTACATATGTTAATGCGAATGAATATACCTGAACTAGTAATAAAAGAATACTTTTTTTTCTTATTTTTCTTGCAAAATATTGAACTTCATTTAAATAGACCTAAAATTTCATAAACAAAGGTCGTGTAAGGTAATGTCCAATAACAAAAGATATCAATATTAACTAATATGGTGCTAAAACCATGTTTAATAAATCTAAACCAATGAAAAATATGAGAAAATAAAGTAATTGTCTACTCAGTGACCTTCTATGAACAAAATAAATTCGGGGTCAAATCTGACCCCACTCGACAAATTAGTCTCGCCCGTTTAAAGGTTAAGCTTACCTCAAGAGACGGCGCTCCCCCCGCCTACGGAGCGCGCCCAGCTGAACCGTGGTGAAAAATAAATATTTGAAAATTTTAAGACATACACTCTGCAGGATATAGTAAAAAAAAAAAAAAAACGTTCAAGGGTGTTCTGCGAAAAGAAAAATGTAACACTTCCAAGTCAAGAGACTCGCTCCAGAATCCCCAATTTAAGTTGTCGATTTGCGAATGCCAATCTTAATTAACAGTTACTGGCCCTGAAAAGGGCCTTTTTTTTGGAGCTCCGATAGGAGACGAAGGACTTATGCACGCTCTCCGCGGATACGGCGTGCAAGCTGGATGTCTTTCGGCATGATGGTGACTCGCTTGGCGTGAATGGCCAGGTTGGTGTCTTCGAAAAGACCCACGAGATAAGCCTCGCTAGCCTCCTGAAGAGCCATGACTGCCGAACTCTGGAAGCGCAGGTCAGTCTTGAAGTCCTGAGCTATCTCACGTACCAGGCGCTGGAAGGGCAGCTTGCGGATGAGAAGTTCCGTGCTCTTCTGGTATCTCCTGATCTCACGGAGGGCCACAGTACCGGGCCGGTACCTGTGGGGCTTTTTGACGCCTCCAGTGGCCGGTGCACTCTTGCGGGCAGCCTTGGTGGCGAGCTGCTTCCGTGGAGCCTTGCCTCCTGTTGACTTACGGGCAGTCTGCTTCGTACGGGCCATCTTCCTCTCTGCAGATGCAAAAGAAAAATCATAAAGCACACTTTTGCTTTTGCCTCTTTTATATCTTCGTGGAACCGCGTCCCTAAGCAACAGTCTGATTGGTTGCCGCCATTTCATTTTCCGGCCACGACGTCACGTCGAAAGGAGGTATAAGAACACGGAATTCCGGCTGGGCATGATCACAACTGCGACTTAGCTTCAGAGATGACTGGACGTGGAAAAGGAGGCAAAGGCTTGGGCAAGGGTGGTGCCAAGCGTCATCGCAAAGTTCTTCGCGATAACATCCAAGGAATCACCAAGCCAGCTATTCGCCGTCTTGCTCGTCGTGGTGGAGTGAAGCGTATCTCCGGCCTGATCTACGAGGAGACCCGCGGCGTGCTCAAGGTGTTCCTCGAGAACGTCATCCGCGATGCCGTTACCTACACCGAGCACGCCAAGAGGAAGACCGTCACGGCCATGGACGTTGTCTACGCCCTAAAGAGGCAGGGACGCACCCTGTACGGATTCGGCGGTTAGACTATCTTCTGCAACAATCTAGGAGTAAAAAAACTCGGCCCTTTTCAGGGCCACCACATTCTCCATAAAGTACATCTGCTAAGCCAACCAAAAGAAATGGAAAAAAGACGAAATTAAGTCTGGAAAAAGAATTAAGGACAAATTTTTGGGAGAGCTCCTCCAACGCGTACATATTTGCAAGTGTGGTCTTTTCTGTTGTGGGCAAGGACCTCGCCCAACAACCGTAAAATAAAAGTTTCAAACTCAGATAATGCGCATTTTCTTTGACTTGAGTACCTGCCCGTCATGAATGAATGTATGTACCAAGGGAAGATGACAAGAAGAAAAAAAAAGGAGCTGTTTACTCGGTGCTACTGCCGTGGATGGTCGCTAGTAACGCTAGTTTCGAAGACCGCGCAACTCCTGAGTAACCCGCCTTAATGTTCACATATGCCTTCAAGCCACCCACCAGTCTGGTGATTTGAAGGGTATGATGTAGATGAAAAGGGAAGAAAAGCAGCATCCCGCTTGGCGACTTCGTCGCTGCCATACTAGAGACCTTCAACTGCCATCGCGTTGGAGTTTTCCTTATTTCGCTGCCCGCAATTACTTCCCCGAATACCGTAATACGAATCTTGATGACCATTACTACTGCTGTTACCGATTAATGACTGACTCGAAGGAAGAATGAGACTGCTTCGCGACCTTAACAATCCACCCCATCACTGCAGACGTGCGGAGCACCGGGACTTTTCTTTTCCCGACATTAATGAGCTCCTCCTCCTCTCCAAAAGGCAAGAGGTCCAGTACATCATCATCTTATTCCATTGTGTACATTCTTGCTGAATTTTTGATTCTATTTTCTCTTAGTTGGAACTCTTTGACCCTTTTTCCTTGGCCTGTGCACGAGTTGGCAACATTAGCAGCTCCTCTGGTTTTTCGATTTAGTCATGCGTTTTCGGTCCGAGCTGCGTTATGGCCCTGAAAAGGGCCGTTTGATTGTTGAATTGCCTTCTAAGCCTTCTTCTCGGTCTTCTTTGGCAGAAGCACCGCCTGGATGTTAGGCAAAACACCTCCCTGTGCGATGGTAACGCCGGAGAGTAGCTTGTTCAACTCCTCGTCGTTACGGATGGCCAACTGAAGATGACGAGGGATGATCCTAGTCTTCTTGTTGTCCCTTGCGGCATTCCCTGCCAACTCGAGGACTTCAGCGGCCAGATACTCCATCACGGCGGCCAGGTAGACGGGGGCGCCAGCGCCAACGCGCTCGGCGTAATTCCCCTTGCGGAGAAGACGATGGATGCGTCCAACGGGGAACTGAAGCCCGGCTCTGCTAGAACGGGACTTTGACTTTCCCTTGACTTTGCCTCCCTTTCCACGTCCGGACATGTTGATAACGGTTGGTAACTTCTCGGTAGCGAAACAAAGAGACCAGCTGTCTTTACGAACGCTGATCCTCTAGTTCGTTATATATATTTACAAATGTCTCTCCTCACTCTCATCCCGTTTATCCTTCTTCATCGGCCACTCCATTGGACTCACATCCCTAGGTTCGCTCGATGGAATAGGTGACCATATAAACGAAAAACCACTGGCAAACGCCGACTGAATCTGATCAGAGCTTTCTGTTTCCAGACGTGCATCATGCCACCTAAGACTAGCGGAAAGGCTGCGAAGAAGGCCGGTAAGGCCCAGAAAAACATCTCCAAGGGAGACAAGAAGAAGAAGCGTAGGAGGAAGGAAAGCTACGCAATCTACATCTACAAGGTGCTCAAGCAGGTCCATCCCGACACCGGCATCTCCAGCAAGGCCATGAGCATCATGAACAGCTTCGTGAACGACATCTTCGAGAGAATTGCCGCCGAGGCTTCCCGACTTGCTCACTACAACAAGAGGTCCACCATCACCAGTAGGGAGGTCCAGACAGCTGTGAGGCTCCTCCTGCCCGGAGAACTTGCCAAGCACGCCGTCAGCGAGGGCACCAAGGCTGTCACCAAGTACACCAGCTCCAAGTAAATGCTTGGTGGAAGGTGTATCATTACAAAACGGCCCTTTTAAGGGCCATAAAGCAGCTCACGCTAAGATATCCGTACTGCTAATTCTATTTCTTAATTAGGGGAAAAAAATCAAAGAAGGAAACCGGAAAAAAAAAAGTTTAGATAAAATTACATTGAGTGCGGCGAAGATCCCTGAACATGACGCATCAATTGTTGCTACTTTCCATTAAAGGCTGCGATGCTGAAGTCAAACAAAGTTGTTTTCCAATACCACGACTGATTAGTCACTGGCCCCATTGCACTCGGCCGCAGGTGCTCGGAACACTTCCCTATCTCTGGCTTTCCCCCTTCGCTCACGTGCGGATGCCTGCCATTTCCTCTCCTTTTTTTTTTCTTTTCTATCTTCAGAATGCTCAGCGACGGACAAGTTTTTTTTTTTTTTCGCGGTCGACTAGGGCTACTGAGGAGTGGAGAATTGCTTGCCAGAGTACACTTGACTTGGAGCCGAAAGCCTTAGCGAGGTCCCCTACCATTTTCCCCTCTGCCCATTTTTTTTTCTTTTTAAGAATACCAATGCTCAGCGACGGACAAGTGTTGCACGGTCGACTAGGCCTACTGGGGAGTGTAGAATTAATGCCCGAGTGTGGGATTCGAGTTCCTTATTCTCTTCGCTCTGCAATGAGGGTGTTTATTAACACACTCCTTCCCTGTTAACTATGAAGACATCTGTCTAGAACTGGAGGGATACCGAGATTCATTCAGCCCGGATGGCAAACATATTCATGATATCGTCAGATACGGCGGTCGTTAGTCATTCGATTACATTGAGAAAAGAAAAAAAAAGACGAGTAAATGATGAGAAAGGAAAGGTGATGAAATAGATGCCGTTCGCGAGTGGAACTTGACTGCCGCGAGTGAGTTAGAGTTAAGGAAAGAAGTAGAAGCGCAGGTAGGAAAATTAAATGCCTCTTGTTTGCATCCCGTTCCTTTTACATATCGTCCACCTATCTGCCCATCATTCCCAAAGGCTGAGGTTTTCCAAGCGACGTTCTGAGATAAGGCAATCATGCTTCAGTTGAAGACATCGGTGGGCATTTAAGGGTCCCCCCCCTTCCCGATCAATGTAAAAAACAAAAAAAAGGAGGCGTAAATGACACGCACTCGGTATAATTCCTCACATTGGAAAAATAAGTGAGCCGATCCTCACCGCACGATGTTCGCGGGAACAATTCCCGGTTTCCCGGCGGTTACTTTTTTGCGCTAATCCCATGTAAATGCAATGTAACTCCTGCGTTTATGCTCACTCCCTGCGAATTTATTTTCCCCATTCGAAGATCGCACCTCACACCTCACCTCGGCGATTAATTAGGCTAATGACACGCGGCTATCAAGCTAGGCTTCTCGCCGAGTATGGCGTCACAGATGCAGTGCGTAACTATCGTCGTAGTTACGAAACCTTTAACCCGTCATCATTCGAGGACCGGGCAGACTGCTCCCAGCAGAAAAAAAAAGAAAAAGAACACGATATCGGGGAAATGAATCCGTTCGACTAGCGTGCGTAATGGAATTGCAACAAAGTCGAAAGAGCGACTCGGAGTAAGCCGCGAGAGCGCAGACTGGCGCCGATACATGGTAATGGGAAAAGAAACCGCTAGCGGTCTATCCTGGAACATTTAACGTGAAATGGAAACAATACAATGTCGTCGCCGTTCGACTTTGTTGAAAGGCGATGCAAAAGCAAGCAGCACCGCGGGTCGAGGCGCCGTGAGGCGCGAGTCAGGCGAGGAGACGTTCGACAAGGGGGTCGTTTGCCGGCGCCTCTCCGGCGCCATCAGCCGCCTAGCGACGCTGCCTTCCAGTAACCGGTGAGAGGAAGGATGAATCTCGAGGAGGGAAGGGTCATCGAGGCCATCCGTTGCGGAAAACGAGGGCGGAGAGGGTTTAAGCAACGTCTAGACGGCCGGGAAGCGGACATGGGCCACTTGACGAGGCTACAGCTCGTCACAGGCCACAGCCGCCGGGAAGGCAACTCGCGCATCGGACGGATGTAAGACCCATCCATCAACCCAACTTCGGCGCCTGCCCAAGGCGACTCCCACACTCGCAAAAAAAGCATTCTCTGTCGGGAAACAAAGTACGTAGCAACCGAGAACAACACATCTCCAACGTTTTCGCGCGATGATATCGTTCCGAAATGGTACGCGCTCACTTAATTGCGCTACGTAAAATTTCACGGGGCTCCGAGTAAGAATATTTTCTTAATTGCAGCATCAGTATGGCAGACGCAGCAGCAAGTGCAGCAGCAGCAGCTTCCCCGCCGTCGCAGCCCGCCGGCACCGTGGCCGTCAAGCCCCTGCCGGCTTCGGCCGCCTCTTCCGCTTCCAAGAAAGGTGGAGCCAAGGGCGGAGCGAAGAAGGCCCGAGCCAAGCCCTCCCATCCTCCCACTTCGGAGATGGTTAACAACGCCGTAAAGAGTCTGAAGGAGCGCGGTGGTTCTTCCCTGCAAGCCATCAAGAAGTACATCGCCGCCAGCTACAAGGCGGACGCGGAGAAACTGTCTCCTTTCATCAAGAAGTACCTGAAAGCGGCCGTCACCGCCGGAACTTTGGTGCAGACCAAGGGAAAGGGCGCGTCTGGCTCCTTCAAGCTGAGCTCTCTCACCCTAAAGGAGAAAGCCGCACCCGCAGCAGCCACGACCAAGGCTAAGAAGACGACGGCGCCAAAGAAGGGGGTGAAAAAGGCAGCCAAGCCCGTGGGAAAGAAAACGACAGGTGCAGCAGCATCCTCTTCCGGCGCGACCAAGCGGTCCGCACCCAAGGAGCGCAGCAAGTCCGCTCCGCCCGCCAAGAAGGCTAAGAAGCCCGTCCCGGAGAAGCCCAAGAAGAAGGCAGCAGGAAAACCAGCAGCCAAGGCGGCAAAGTCGCCGTCTAAGGCTAAGAAGGCGACGAAACCTCGCGCTCCCAAGCCAAAGAAGACTCCGACCAAGGCGAAACCCGCAGCGAAGAAACCAACAGCGCAGAAGAAGAAATAAAATGCTTCCTATGCGAAATGTCCTTCTCCGCTGTTGCGGTGAAGGCATCACTAAGGTCCTTTTCAGGACCATCAAATAAGTCACTCGAGACGCTCTGCCAAATAACACCAAAACGAAGGAGAATGACGAAAAGAGAAATAAAGAACGGTTGAAGCGACGACTCCGATCCCGAACGAATGCCAAAGTTACCGAATGGCCGTAATCTCCGAAAAATGAGATTGATATTTGCAATAGATCGGATGTCGCGCGTAGTAGGCGTAATGCGTAGAGAAAGTATTTGATGGTGGCATAGTGCGAGAGGAAGATAGTGGCGGTAATTGGGCGAAGTCAGAGAGAAAATAAAAAAGGACGGGAAATAATAACGGCAATAGGTATCTGATAGCAATTTCTTTTCGGGAAGTCACCATAAAGAAGAAAGCATAATTATCGCGAACGGCGGAAAATCAAATCTCGATTGCATTCCGAAGTCGGGACAAGCAGAATTTCCTTTCATTAAGGGGAAGGCAATCCCGATCAGTTATAATTTATCAGCGGCTAAACTGGCCGTGTCGGAAAGTATGATTTAATAGAATGTTAGGATGGAGTTGAGAGGAAGATTTGGCAAGGTATGAGCAAGTTGGTCGTTACAGCTTCTGCGGTGGGAACCATTGAAGATAGCCCATAAGATGTTATTAAAGAGAAGAAAAATTAAAAGCTACTAGGTGCATGTTTCAACGTTCTCATTGTAAAGCAAATACTTTCAGGCTGCACCGGAATAAACCTACCGTTCTTTGTCATTTATCCGGAATCATTCATCACGGTCGCTCTCCTTCCATTTAAGACTGCTAGGGAAATGGTTTATTTAGAACTGTTATATAAATCGGAAAGGGTATAGTAATGACTTGATCTTAAATACGAAGCATTCCTAAGCTTAAAAGCCGTATGACAGTATAATAGAATTGGGATATACTGCTATTATGAATAAAAAAGCTAAGGGTGATGACTTGATCTTAAATACGAAGCATTCCGCAAGCTTAAAAGCCGTATGATCGTATTTCTTCTGCCATAGGCTTCGGTTTCGACTGCTATGAAATATGTTTGTTTTTTAACTATTATATGAATCGTAAAGGAAATACTGCTATTACCAATAAAAGCTAACATTAAAAATATGTACCTTCAGTGCAGCGGAAATGAAATCTTGTTTTAATTCTTCGGGAATATTCCTTTTAGTAACTAATATAATCGGACTACGCTCCCAAGTCGTATGATCATACAATTCAATTACTTACGCTAGAGTACTCGCATCTGGGTCGACCCAGATCAACTTTTAGTCACATGTGTCCAGGAGCTCGGCATTGAAAATTCAATAATGAATATGACCGAATAACTCTGATATGCGTTCATCACCCTTCATAAAATTTTGCCGTAGCGTCGGCAACAAAGGAATTCGGAGGTGAATGGGAATGGAAGGGGAATGTTTGTTACATTTCCTTTGACTGAGGGTATGCAGACTGGAGGGGCGATCTGAAGAAAGAGGGGAAGTAGTAATCGTTCGTCTTCAGAAAGTATCCCGAAAAGCAATCTCTCTCTCTATTCCGCGCTATCAGGATAAGTGTGCCAACTGTGCGAGACGGAAAATGACAGCAAAAACACCAGCAATTTGTAGTATTATTGTTCTACCATTTGTGCTGTTTCCGAAGAACAACATTTGAGGAGGTTGAAAGTTCGACTGTAGATGCTCAATTAGAATTTTCGGTTTGAAATAAATATTTGCATAAGAAATCACCAATAAATTATTTTAAATAATTTAAAAATTAGTTTCCCCTTTTCTATTGAAATGTTCTTAGCATTCCCTATAATTTTTAAAAATATTCTGGAAATCTAATCATTCTTCTTAAACTTCAAATTACAAATGGTCGATGTCTGCAACCCCTCTCCTCTCTCGCCAAGATCGCATAATAAAATTTCTCCGAAAGGGATAACAATCCCTTGCCATCAGCATTACTTGGTACTTCGAAAGTGACAGATACGTTTTTTTCCCCACTTACTGTTATTCTTTAAATGGAATTGCGCTATGAGGCTGAAGAAAATGTTTGTACGAAGAAAAAGTATTTTACGTTAAAAGAATGAAAACACAAGTGTCGGTAAGAAAAATTAGGCGCTAGAAGAAACTAGGCCACGGAAAGACGGTTTAGAACGAAAATTTCTTTAAGCACGAAAGTATGAAACGAAAGCGTCGGAGAAAGAAATTTAGCACGTAAAAAATTTTATAACAAAAAAAAATGTTTAAGATTTCTACAGGAAATGGGGAAAAAATTTTTGAAGGAAACAAAAAGTTTGCAGGGAAAAGATTTCAAGCGCGTAAAAGAAAAGATTGCAGGAAAAAAAATTTGTAGCGCGTAAAAGAAAAGTTTGCAGGGAAAAAATCTGAAATGAAAATCGGGGAATAATTTTTTTAACGAAGAAAAAGGATTAATAGGTACACTGCCGTGGCGGACACCGGTGTTCGCCCAAGTTTTCCCTTCCTCAGAGGCCGTGTGACCGCTATCCCTCTATTCTGGCGCATTCCTTGTGTCCGCTGCGACCCTTCCGACAGTGCGTACCTCTTGGTTTTCGGAGAAGTAATTCTTTCGTGTCTTATGAATTTCTTCGAAATATGCCTTCATCAATAGGAGGTGACAGATGAAAAAGGTATTCACAAAATAAAAAGGATTCGGCAGCTTACTCTCGCCGTAAATTTTTGCCGAAATCGCGCAGAGTAACATGGAGAAAGTGGCGGCATACAGCAGTGTCCGATGCATCAAACATACAGAAATTAATAAATTGTAAAGAATCATAACTTGGTTATCACTCCCCGTGCAGAGACCCAAGGAGTCAGACATGGGAAACAGCGGGGGAGTAGTAGAAGCAGGTGATGTTTTTTTTTTGTTGATGGACCTGGAGATACAGGTAAAACGTTTGTGTACAATTTATTGTTAACATCTGTTCGAGCAAGTGGATTTATTGCATTGGCAGTTTCATCATCAGGAATTGCAGCTTTATTGTTGGATGGTGGCAGAACTGCTAAAGATACCCTTAGAATTAAACGAAATGTCTCATTGTAATATTCCAGTGGAATCAGTTAAATTGACAAAGTTAATAATTTGGGATGAAGCTCCAATGTGTAATAAATTGACATTTGAAGCATTCGATCGAAGCATGCGTGATGTCATGGACAACGATCAATTATTGGAGGAAAAGCTGTTTTCTCGGCGGTGATTTTCGTCAAATACTGCCAGTTATCAGGCGAGGATCAAGGGGTGCAATAGCTGGAAGCTCGCTCAAAATATCATTATTGTGGCCTCATGTAAAAGTTATGAAATTATTTGAAAATATGAGAGTCAGAGGACAATCAGATGCTGCAGAGCAGTTAGCGTTCAGTAATTTTCTCTTCAGAGTTGGTGATGGAAAAGAAGGGAGTAATGATATGGTTGAAGTTAATCCGATTCGTTCGATGAATTCGGATATTGTTGATGATCTGATTCACGAAATGTATAATTTATCGGAAAATGAGAATTATTTGGTTGGACGAACTATTTTGGCACCAACAAATACAGATGTTGGTTACATCAATGAGAAAATCATGAAAAAATTCCTAGGAGAGGAAATAATGTTGATTAGCGCAGATTCTGTTGCGCATGAGCAAGGAACTATGTATCCAACAGAATTTTTGAATACCACCGCACAGGCTCATATTGAAAGTTGGATGCATTGTTGCATTGATGAGAAACTTGGCGCCAAATCGAGGATTATGCAATGATACAAGACTGATAGTGAAATCAATCCAGCAATATGTCATTGAATGCATTATTGCTGCTGGAGTTGGTGGAGGTGATTGAGTTTTGATACCGAGAATTGCATTGATTCCTTCAGATGCTGGATTAATTACCCTTTGTTTTCAAGCGGCGCCAATTTCCAATGAGACCAACTTTTTCAATGACAATCACAACAAGGTGCAGGGTCAAACAATGTCAAATTTATTTGACGAATTCTGTTTTTTTTCGCATGGTCAATTATATGTTGCTCTATCAAGAGTGGGATCGTTTGCAAATGTTGAAGTCATGGCCAATAGAGGTGACAGAAAGCTGAAGAACACTGTCTTGAGAGAGACACTGGCTGATTAATCTACTAACAAAAATTTTACTAACAGTTGAAAAATTTTTTCAATAAAAACTTTTTTATTTTAATTCTTTGCATTTCATTTACCTACTTCATTAATTATTCAATAAAAATTATTTCACTAAACCTTCAGTTTCTTTAAATCGCGTTGAGGATCAGAGATCCGGGGCTGCCCTACTCGTCTCTTATTGTAAACTAGCAGAAGTGCCCGTTGAATTTCAACGGATTGAGTGAATGTAAGACTTGGACCGTGTAACCTGTAAACATCGCAGTTTTAACCGTGGAATTAAATTACATATATACCTAATCGAAGTTCGATGACGACATCTTCAAAACGAAAACTGTAAGTAAAACCAGCAAGAACACAATACACTACAGAAAATGAACGAACAAAGGAACGAACGAATTGAAGTAATTTGACGAAGGACAAAAAAGTACAAAGAGAACGTTTAAGAAGTACAGAGTGAATATTATCCTCCGACCATTAGCTCGATTCTCTCACGAATGAATTCTATTACCAGAAAATTGTTTATATCAACAATACTTTGGAAACGATTTATCCAATAACCATTTGTGGAAAATCTAAGTCTAATTATTAAAGTTACTGACGTAGTTTTATAACAGCTTGCTTAGGAGAACTTTATGCCACACGAAAACATCATTAACCCTTAATTAGTCGCGTGGGGTCTTATATGACCCCAAGCATTACTATTTCGTCATTATCATATGAACTATGATGTCTATTCATTTCAAACTTGCAATACCTTCAATTATTGACCTTCTTAAATATCATTTAGCGTTTTTGTCAACTTTTAATAATAAATACTGCGCATAATAAGAAATTAACAAATTCGAAGAATGTTAAAAGGGATTCTTCTTTGTTTTTTTATGGGAATCATCTTTACGGTTTTCTCTTAGTCAGATTATATTGTTATTTTTCACATTTGTCATTCTCTCCGGCACTTATTTCCTCTAAAAGTTTTCTTCCGCTGCAAGTGTAAAGGAATACAACTATTATTTCTGATATCAAAATAAAAATTTTGAATAACCATGGTACATATATTTCGCTTTATTTATCTAGAGATATTCTTCCTTTCTCTCTTCGCATGTGGTCCCAGAACCTTCCCTTCGCTGCAATAAACTTACCCCCCGGCAACTGCGCGTGCCGTCCCTTCGGATGTCTAGGCAGCCAGAATTTTAGCACCCAAGTGCGAAAACAGTAGGATAAGGCGGTTTTTCTTTTACCACGCTTGCAACTTTTCCTTTTACAACTATTGTCCAGAATAAACCGCAAAAAGAATGAGAGATGTTACTCCATGTGTGCCGAAGAAGCCGTATGTCAAGCTGCCCTACGTTTTTCTTAGACTCGAACGTTGAGTGACTATTTCCCAACCCGAAGAGAAGGTTTTGTCAATCAGGCAGATTCTAATATCTACGAATGTTCACCGAAACTTGAATTGAACATTACAAATCATTTCAATAAGAAAATTCAATTTACTAAATTTATTTCATTTCTTAGTAGTTCATATTTTATTAATTTTTAATTGAAGAAAAAACGCGCGAAAGAAAACTTTTTACGCGTTTACAAGGAAAGAAATGTTACCCGAAAGAAATGTTTATTTAAAAGAAAGTTAACGCGAAAAAACTAAATTTTTACGCGTTTACAAGAAAAAAACAAGTTAGGAAAGTGTACAACGTAACGTGCGCGTTTCGTGCAATGGAGTATCTACTACGAGTACGGGGAAGTGACCAAAATAGTCATTCCTTTCTCCACAACGTGCATGTGCGAATCTATATTTTCGCCTCTGAGTTTAATTAAGACAACAAATCGTCAGAAATTGCATGTCGAACCTGACTTACGATTGAGGCTTTCTTCAATCGAGCCAACGACTGATTCTTTATGTCTTGGAAAAGAGCCACATTCGTCTCAATAAGTGTTATTTATTATTTATGAACTCGTTCGTCCCTTTTGTGTTATACTTGTATTCTTTTGATACAATTGATTGATTGTATTAAAAGGAGTTCCGCGGCCAAAAAAATTTGAGAAACCCTAGGTTAGATGGAACAAAAGATTTTTTGTCTCAATCTCGCCCTGAATAAAGCCGTCTGTCTGTCCCTCTCTCTCTCCCCCTCCCTTCACTTCCCTCTCTCTCTCTCTCTCCCCCCCCTCTCCTTCCTTTCTCCCTCCCTCGTGCTGGAAATGTATTATTTACGAATCCATTATAAAATCAAATAATCCCGAAAAAAATCTGTGGCGTTAAACACTCGCATCATCAGGAAGGAGCCCAATAGCAATCATTCGACTCAACTCCTTTCCCGACCACGAGACCTTACACCTCGAGTACAAGCCAGACCCGAACACGTGACCCGGCCGGTGTAATAGGTATTCCAGCACCGAACACCCCCTTCCACTTCCCAGAAGATAATAATCTATGCGCGTTCCCCTTTTTCCTTGCGAGTAGTGACCGTTAAAACATTTATTTTCAACGTATTTCCAGTTTTTCTGAAAATGAACTTAATGCCAGAGGACTACTCAAATATGAGACATGACAGGTATAACGGTTCGTGGGTCAGGACAGACGAAATAAACTTCTACGTCGACTCTATTGGAAAGATCGGTCTTTCAAAAGCAGAGTAATTGCCGTCGTCAAGAAAAATACGTTTAGTGATAATTATCGCAAATAGACGTAATTATTTCCGCATAGATCGTTCTTTTATCAGATCTTTACAGCTTCCCTGGTGTATAATAAGCAAATGAATAAGGACACCATTAAAGCTGTTGTATTTTAATAACTAAATATGCACCTAAAAATTCTTCGACCAATAATTGCGAACTCTGAAGAGGGAAATAAATCCAAATGTAATTTCGGCCTTCGAATCCCAATTCACATTTCATTATTCTTTTATATAACTCATATTTCCCCTTTTACACTTAACAAATCACTTGATGCAATATTCGAAATTAAATATCGATATACAAATCATGTATAAAATGTTCCTAATTAATACGTTTAAGACGTTGGAAATTTTTCAGCCTAGAATATAGACCAATTCAATGGAATAGAACAAATTTAAAAATTTTTCTTTAGGGAATACACTTTTACGTGAATGAAAATGCACTCAAAAACACTAAATAACCTTTTTCTAGATAAATATTGTTATTGAAAAATTTGTATGCTTCATAAAAGTGGATGGCTTATTGCGGGAAATGATACTGGTATAATAGAAGAAATTAGTTGGCTTTTTTTATCAACCAACTAATTTCTTCTATTATACCAGTATCATTTCCCACAATAAGCCATCCACTTTTATGAAGCATACAGATTTTTCAATAACAATATTTATCTAGAAAAGAAATTATTTTTTGCTTTTGAGTGCATTTTAATTCACATAGAAGTGTATTCACTAAAAGTTTTCTCTTAATTTGTTTTATTTTATACTTTTTAGTCTTTTTATTAAAATTATCTAGTACATACATAACCAACCAAAATTCAATTTGTTTTGAAAATTTTCAATTTAGACAGAAGTGAGTTGGCAACCCTAAATGTTAAATATTGAATACTAGCAGAATTTCAACGGATTTAGTGAAGCTATACAAGCTCTTTAAAATATATAGTAGATACTTTTTAAATTAAAATTAGCTTTTCTTAAAACTTAATCATATAGGCTTGTAACAATCCGTTTCCCAGCCTACTGCATTCAAATATTACGATAATTTTATTTCGGAGAAAGAAATAAAATAGCGTTTTAAAGTGTTTTCTTAGTTATAAATAATCCATTTTCTTCCTATTTATAAATATTGAATGCACGTAAGGAAATTAAACGGTTGTTTGTAAGATTGTTTCTGTTAGCAGCAATGAAGAAGCAACCATGCAGGGTTTCTAAGCTCAACTCCATTTAAGACTTTCTTGTTCGATTTTCTCGATAACGGCTACTCCCACGATAAAAATGTAGAAGGAAAAGAAATACTCTAATTTATTAGTAGTACAAGTTTCATTTGAAAAATATTTCGATATGAGCAATACAGGTGACGCCCGATTTACGCGCGCTTTCATATGAACGCCATTTCTAATGAACAAATATGCAACCCGCCATAACGCGAAAGAAATACTTTTGAACTAAAACATACCTTTCTTTTTATAAAAAGTAAAGACGCATTTATTCGTCGACAATTTGATTGTACACTAAATTTAATGTAAATTATCAATCGTCAACAGTAGCAGCCCTACAGTATGTACAAATATAATAGTATTTGCGCCACCGTTCTCATTTCTACGCCTTCGCTACCTTTGAAAGTTACATTGTGAAGTCTCAGTCGCATCCTATCGCTCGCCGACAAAGTATACATATTGTTACATTGTGAAGTCTCGCGTTCATTTTCTTTCAACGCGAAAGTAAAAATAGGTAAGCAGTTTGGCTGTTGTCGTCTTTGGCAGTGCTAACGTCATCCATTTAGCTGTCGTTTATCTCTGTGATTTTAATTCTTAATCTAACTATATATTAATTTTACGTTGACGTCTTTAGACATTTGTTTACAATTTATATCGGCGTATTTCTCGAGAACCGTTCGTCGTAAAGATATGCGGTAAACGGCGTTTTGTTTCTACTGGTTATGAGGTCGTTTGTTAAAGTGTCCCGGGTTCGAATCCAGGAGACAATTATATTTTCCCGTAAGTTTACACGGGATTTTCGATTTTTCAGAGTGCAAGGTTTTCTTCCTGCATTCGTTAAAATACGTAAATATACTACCTTATTCTTGCCATCTTTATACGTTACACGGTCGGATTTTCAGAAATACGCATTCTTTTTCTAACTGTTGTGGATTTTTCGTACTCCTTCCGGGCGTTGCCAAGGAGACTCTCATTGCTGCCTCCGATTCATTTAATGCCAATTAAACCTTCATTCGCTTCGAACTGTTGTTTGAGCATCGAAATTAATGAAGCATAGCAACGTACATATTTACGGATAATTCTTCTGTTGACTGCGCATAGGAAGAGTTTCTAGCTGTATCAATAACGTGTATAACAAACAAATTCCCAGAGAATTGTGGTTTATTTTAAATTTTGCATTTAAATTGTTTTTATTTTAACGTTTAAAAATGGCACCACCATCTGATGCAATTGATTTAGCAAGAACTGAAAGAAGACGTGAACAAAAACGACGTTCAGCCGCTAAGCGACATCTTTCAGCGTCTCAAACTGAACGTGAAAGAATAAGAGAAAAAGATGGTTTTACGCAAAGAAATTTTTACGAAAAAGAAAATTTTACGCAAAAAAAATTTTTACGCAAAAAAACTTTTGACGCGGAAAAAAATTTTTACGCGAAAAAAATTTGTACGCGAAAAAGATTTGTACGCGAAAAAAATTTTTACGCGAAAAAAAAATTGTACGCGAAAAAAAATTTTTACGCGAAAATAATTTGTACGCGAAAAAAAATTTTTACGCGAAAATAATTTGTACGCGAAAAGAAATTTTTACGCGAAAAAAATTTGTACGCGAAAAAAAATTTTTACGCGAAAATAATTTGTACGCGAAAAAAAATTTGTACGCGAAAAAAAATTTTTACGCAAAAAAAATTTTTACGCGAAAAAAATTTGTACGCGAAAGAAATTTGTACGCGAAAAAAAATTTTTACGCAAAAAAAATTTGTACGCGAAAAAAAATTTTTACGCGAAAATAATTTGTACACGAAAAAAAATTTTTACGCAAAAAAAATTTGTACGAGAAAAAAAATTTGTACGCGAAAAAGATTTGTACGCGAAAAAAATTTTTACACGAAAAAAAAATTGTACGCGAAAAAAAAGTTTTACGCGAAAATAATTTGTACGCGAAAAAAAATTTTTACGCGAAAATAATTTGTACGCGAAAAGAAATTTTTACGCGAAAAAAATTTGTACGCGAAAAAAAATTTTTACGCGAAAATAATTTGTACGCGAAAAAAAATTTTTACGCAAAAAAAATTTTTACGCGAAAAAAATTTGTACGCGAAAGAAATTTGTACGCGAAAAAAAATTTGTACGCAAAAAAAATTTGTACGCGAAAAAAAATTTTTACGCGAAAATAATTTGTACACGAAAAAAAATTTTTACGCAAAAAAAATTTGTACGCGAAAAAAAATTTTTACGCAAAAAAAATATGTACGCGAAAAAAAATTTTTACGCAAAAATAATTTGTACGCGAAAAAAAATTTTTACGCGAAAATAATTTGTACGCGAAAAAAAATTTGTACGCGAAAAAAAATTTTTACGCAAAAAAAATTTTTACGCGAAAAAAACTTTTACGCGAAAAAACTTTGTACGCGAAAAAAATTTTTTACGCAAAAAAAATTTGTACGCGAAAAAAAATTTTTACGCCAAAATAATTTGTACACGAAAAAAAATTTTTACGCAAAAAAAATTTGTACGCGAAAAAAAATTTTTACGCGAAAATAATTTGTACGCGAAAAAAAATTTTTACGCAAAAATAATTTGTACGCGAAAAAAAATTTTTACGCAAAAAAAATTTGTACGCGAAAAAACATTTTTTCGCGAAAATAATTTGTACGCGAAAAAAAATTTTTACGCGAAAATAATTTGTACGCGAAAAAAAATTTGTACGCGAAAAAAAATTTTTACGCAAAAAAAATTTTTACGCCAAAATAATTTGTACACGAAAAAAAATTTTTACGCGAAAATAATTTGTACGCGAAAAAAAATTTTTACGCAAAAATAATTTGTACGCGAAAAAAAATTTTTACGCAAAAAAAATTTGTACGCGAAAAAACATTTTTTCGCGAAAATAATTTGTACGCGAAAAAAAATTTTTACGCGAAAATAATTTGTACGCGAAAAAAAATTTGTACGCGAAAAAAAATTTTTACGCAAAAAAAATTTGTACGCGAAAAAAACTTTTACGCGAAAAAACTTTGTACGCGAAAAAAAATTTTTACGCAAAAAAAATTTGTACGCGAAAAAAAATTTTTACGCGAAAATAATTTGTACACGAAAAAAAATTTTTACGCAAAAAAAATTTGTACGCGAAAAAAAATTTTTACGCAAAAAAAATTTGTACGCGAAAAAAAATTTTTACGCAAAAAAAATTTGTACGCGAAAAAAAATTTTTACGCGAAAATAATTTGTACGCGAAAAAAAATTTTTACGCAAAAATAATTTGTACGCGAAAAAATATTTTTACGCAAAAAAAATTTGTACGCGAAAAAAAATTTTTACGCAAAAAAAATTTGTACGCGAAAAAAAATTTTTACGCGAAAATAATTTGTACGCGAAAATAATTTGTACGCGAAAAAAAATTTTTACGCAAAAAAAATTTGTACGCAAAAAAAAATTTTTACGCAAAAAAAATTTGTACGCGAAAAAAACTTTTACGCGAAAAAACTTTGTACGCGAAAAAAAATTTTTACGCAAAAAAAATTTGTACGCGAAAAAAATTTTTACGCGAAAATAATTTGTACACGAAAAAAAATTTTTACGCAAAAAAAATTTGTACGCGAAAAAAAATTTTTACGCAAAAAAAATTTGTACGCGAAAAAAAATTTTTACGCGAAAAAAATTTGTACGCGAAAAAAAATTTTTACGCAAAAAAAATTTGTACGCGAAAAAAAATTCTTACGCAAAAAAAAATTGTACACGAAAAAAAATTTTTACGCAAAAAAAATTTGTACGCGAAAAAAAATTCTTACGCAAAAAAAATTTGTACGCGAAAAAAAAATTTTACGCAAAAAAAATTTTTACGCGAAAAAAGGTTTGTACGCGAAAAAGCATTGTTGCCCGGAAAAGACCACAAAAAAGTTGTACGCGGTAAAAAAATTATTACCCGGAAAAAATTTTACCTAGAAAAAAATTAGCACGTATAACATCTTCCGTACGATAAAAAAACATTATACAAGAACATTTTCGCGTCAAACATATTAGTCAAAACATTTTTACGATAAATATTCAAGCGGAAAAATAAATGCAAGTTGGGAAAACCTTTGATAAACGAAACAGTTGATCCTGGGAAAAGAAAATTTACGAAAGAAATAATCGTACGTTGAAAATCCGTAGGAAAGAAATTGATGAACGGCAAGCAAAGGCTTTAAACCAGAAATTGTTGTGAAAACTTTTGAGAAGAAATATTTCCGCAAAGGAAAGTGACACAGTCGAAATGTCGGAGTGATAGATTTGCGGAAGAAATGAAGAAGTCAAAAGAATTCCATCGGAAGAAAGAACTGGCGAGAATAAGCGGAAACTTTGTCGGAAGCTTCCACGGCAGGCAAATGTACGATAACTTATTTCCTAGGTATAGACACACTTGCTCAGAAGGTATTTCCCTTCCTCCAAGAAACCGCGAAGCATATACGCCAAGCTAAGGAAACGGCTTTTGAGGAGCCGGTAAAGCGGTTCAATCGGGGCTAAATCGT
The DNA here is from genome assembly GCA_036926305.1 of Uropetala carovei. Taxonomy (NCBI): domain Eukaryota; kingdom Metazoa; phylum Arthropoda; class Insecta; order Odonata; family Petaluridae; genus Uropetala; species Uropetala carovei. The sequence continues at coordinate 23,205 of JAXCHB010000546.1, forward strand.
TCAGAAACCACACAGCGAACAAATCGGGGAGATATAGTCGGAAAATTTGGTATCGCGGTACCAGGAATTATAAAGGCGAACAAGTATATGAGATGCTCCCATAACCCAAGCCTACCGCACGATCCACGAACATTGGCGAAACAAGGATGATAAACTACGGGACAATTGAGTTAAAAGCGGAGAGAAGGTACTCACCACCTCTAAAGGTGTCTTACGGCGGATCCGGAGATGAACCGGCGGCTATCGGCCCCAATAGGTGCGCCCGCGGGGGAGGGCTGATCGACCGCTTCCAGCATCCGTCACACACGACTTTCCTCCGCAGAGGACTCGCCGACAATAACAGTTTACCGAGGCGCCCGCAGGTCGGCCGGAGCGCGCGTGCATGGATCTCCGCGGCGACGGAGGAGGGAGGGAGGGAGGGAGGGAGGGAGGGAGGGAGGGAGGGAGGGAGGGAGGGAGGGGGGGGGGAAGGGGCGCATATCATGTACGTTTAACGTATCCATCCGTCTTCTAACGACTGCAGACATTGTATAACACCGCATATTTTGCACGCTGATTACATTTTCTCGCTTCCCACAACCTCCCTTGCAAACCTGGGTAAATTTGTAAAGTTAATTTTAACTTTTTCATATACAAAGTACATTGAGAAAGTATTGTAATCCCGAAAGAATTCGATGGAAATGTGCTAAAGAAAGTGGTTTACGCCATATAGTCCGTCTGTCCGCGACTCTAGAGCGTGAATGGTAGAGCGAAAACGAAAGAAAAATCGTACTTGGGCAATTTATCATACAAAAGGGAAGTGGTTTAATATTTATTTAAGTTGAGGTTTATAGCGGTTGTACATAGGTTGTTTTTGTTTTATCAAAAGATAACAAAACGACGCGTGTATGAGAGTTGTATATTGTACCGATTTTTGTTATCCTTTAACCTGTTAATTTTGGTCGAACCGTGGATGCGTGAAAAACAGATAATTAAATAAAATAGACGTGAAGTAAAAGTGCGTAAGAAATGGAAATAACATTTTCCTCGAGAGCGGAGGGAGAAACGTAAGCACAACGTACCACCTGTTGCTATTATCCAAGAAGAAGGATACGGAAAAAGGCCCACGGAATGTCTTGCCGAAACCACCCGGAACGATCGCCGTAGCAGAAGCGGAGTATTTCTATCGTCATTCAAAAAGTCTAAGCAGTGAAGACACGCTTCTCCGTACTAGGAGTGAAGCACCCAGCCCCTTCCGAATCACCGAGACGTCACCCCTCGCCAACCTCCACCGATTCCCCCCCCCCCCCCCCCGAATCCTTTTTTGCAGAAACCTATCGTTCGGGTAGCGGGAGACTTTGAAATTCCACCATGACGTTCCTTCCAACGAGAGCACACCGAGGAGGGGGGGGGCATCACGAGAAAAAAATAAGAATTGGTTTCTCGGCATATCAGGGACACGTGCACAGAAGGAACATTTACTGAGTAAGGAATCGAAATACAAAATGCCACGCGATATCGTAAGATAACTACACAGACCTTCCTATGCCAATCCTTCTTCATAACATTACGATTAAGTAGCATTTGTGAAATTCAGAAAATCAATGGAACAGAAAATATTGAAACTAGCAATATAACGGAAAACTGCACAGGACCGTAAATGAAAATTAAAGAGAATAGGTACATCAAAAGAGAGTGAATACGCGTATTCCACCCATACATTAATATGGGATAACATTGTATAAAAAACATTTACAAAAATTAGCAAAAAAAAAATTTTTAAAAGTCATTCATTACAACTAGCTAACTTGATACGCTTATTGGATCCAGTTGGACAAAATACACTCGAGGAGAGAAAATGGAAATGATATTTATTCTAGCGAACTCGTTTCAGTTTGCTTTTTAAGTCGGGTATAATCGCGAAAGACATCCCACAAAAGGATTCCATTAGATACATCTTTTACGATATTCATGCATTATTGACACATCTCCCACCGCTCACTTTTTTCTCCTTTCCCTGTCTTCATTTAAGCGGCTTGCAGAACACGTTAATTTTACGTTCGTAAGGTATACACGGTAATGTCCGTCGTCAAGGTATTCAGCGATGAAATGTCAAATTCAGTGCAAATTACCTGCATCAAACTTATATTCGTAATAAAGCGTACAATATCTCAATTTTACAGGAGCAAATTAATGAAATCCTGCACGCAGAGAAGTGGAGTCGGCGGCTCAGGATAGCCCTTCTAAGACTAACATTTTAAGTAAAATATTTCGGAGAATACGGGTAGGCGGTACCGGTGCAACCGAGTTAGATGGGAGTACGGGTGGAAGGTCCGGGAGTTTGGGAAAGCGGGAGGTTAGGCGTAAGCAGCGAAGGAAGAGGCGGGGGAGAAAGATAGAGGGGTGAGAACGAGAAGGAGCGAGCTAGCGAGGTTTCGGGCCAGAGGAGGAGTGAGACAGGGCTCTTGAGGTAGGAAAAAAGACGAGAATGGAATGGGGAGGGAGAGTGAGACAGGGCTCTTGAGGTAGGAAAAAAGACGAGAATGGAATGGGGAGGGAGAGTGAGACAGAACGAAGTGTTTGCGCTTCGGAGAGAGGGATGAGTAAGGAGAGAGGGGTGGGTAAGGAGAGAGGGGTGGGTAAAGAGAGAGGGATGGGTAAGGAGAGAGGGATGGGTAAGGAGAGAGGGATGGGTAAGGAGAGAGGGATGGGTAAGGAGAGAGGGGTGGGTAAGGTGGGTGGGCGTAACGAGCAACGGAAGGTACGAAGGAATGGAATGGTTTGCGGTATGGCGCGAAAGAAAAATAGCTTCACGCAAATATATTACAGTAAGTCCCCGACTTACACGGTTAATTCGGTCCAAAAATTTCCGTGTAAGTCGAACAATGTTTAAACCAATACCTTTTTTCAAGCAGCGCAGTAGCGGCTACGTAAGAACTTCAGTGGAAACGTACAGCAAACGCCATCTTTTGAGTAGCTGGTCAAGTAATCTAATACGCACGGCAGTTACACAAATTTGACATTCACTTCATTGGATAATTAAAGCCGAAAAAAGTAGAGCTCATAAAAGGAAAATGTTAAGAAAATGAAAATTTATTCATTACTTAAGTAAAAATCTTAGTAATTGCATACATAGTGTATACCTGGGGTGCCCAAACTTTTCTACTTTAATCCTGATAATTGTCTTACGGGCTACTAATTTTTTAAATATAGGTATAAAAAGGGATTTTAAGAATGAATTAGACTACAAATTTACCGTAAAATGCATTTATTATACATCATACATAAAATGATATTATACAACTGATTTCTTTAATTAAATTTAATCTTGATTTACGCGATTATGGGCACGTTTACACTGCATGTAACTAGAAACAGAGAGAAGTAAACAGTCTCTTCGAGATGTTCATTAGTGAGAGCATTTCTGGTTTTTAATTTCATTAAGTTCATATTAGAAAATAGAACTCCATACTCAAGTCGGTTTCCGTCAAATATCTCCTTAAAAACGTCGTAATCGGTCATCTTCGTGAGGACCAAAGTTGTAGAGAATAACATTTCTTCCAAGTTTTGTTTGAAACAAATTTCGGAGATATTTTGCTTTTTCTTCCCACTTACTTGATTACTAATGTCATATCGCAAAGCAATAAAAAAATTAATACAAAAAATAAATAAGTAAATAAATACAGATATAATCATTACAGCAATAAAATAAAAATTTAACCAACGGAAAAAAACAGTAGCAAGAGATGCCAATTCTCAGTTTAATCAGTCATACTTATCGTTAATTACGCTTTTGCCAACCTCCAAAACAGTTCAGCTTGCGGCCTAGAGCCGTTAACAAAATTCACGACGGCACGATAAAAATTAATAAAAAAGCTGGGAACCGAACCCGAAGTTCTGTTTTAGCGATATTATTCCGGCATCTGTCTTTTTTCCCTTTTCAAGTGTTATTTCCTCAAAATAAATGCTACTTCGATCTACACGTCCCGTACTCAAATCTGTACAGACGCGCCTAACGAAACTCCCTCCTCGTCCTTCATCGCTAAGACGTCCGGAATCCGACCAACAACTATTACTTCTCACCGTCAATCGAACGCGACGCGATCAAACGAGCAAGTTTGACCCCACACTTGCATTTTGTTTGATTTTGAGCTCAAGTCTTTCACGTTTTTTGTATTTTCCTATTTTTGTCTCAGTTTATTGCGTGTAGCAAAAAGATTTTTTTATTTTAATTTTGAAGTAATTAAAAAATAAAGATTTCTTGACCCCACTTGTCCGGCAACGACACCTTTTGCCAACAAAAGTTTTTCGTGGACCTGATATAATAATTCGTAATTATTGACTTTTGTTTATATTAATCACTCAATTACATGTGATCGATTGTTTATGAATTGGCTTGACAATAGCTTAGTAATCTTCCAGCATAACAATGAAAAGAAAAAAAATTTGCAGTCTTACAATAGATAGGGAAACGTAGAAAGTTCTTGCAGGTGCTAGGAAAAGAGCTAGTAATCCCTTACATGAAGCAAAGGGCAGCGACCGTACCGAACCTCCACTTCTCAATACGAAGAAATGTTCAGAAGAGAAAAATTGAGATTGGTAATGGAGGCAAACCAAGAGAGGAAGATGTGTGACAGAAAGCACGACAAAAAAGTGCAAAACAGATGTACAAAGTGCAGTCATTTCATATGTGACCAGCATACTTCGAATCTAAACACAAAAGGAGAATTCTGATTCTATGTACATATGTTAATGCGAATGAATATACCTGAACTAGTAATAAAAGAATACTTTTTTTTCTTATTTTTCTTGCAAAATATTGAACTTCATTTAAATAGACCTAAAATTTCATAAACAAAGGTCGTGTAAGGTAATGTCCAATAACAAAAGATATCAATATTAACTAATATGGTGCTAAAACCATGTTTAATAAATCTAAACCAATGAAAAATATGAGAAAATAAAGTAATTGTCTACTCAGTGACCTTCTATGAACAAAATAAATTCGGGGTCAAATCTGACCCCACTCGACAAATTAGTCTCGCCCGTTTAAAGGTTAAGCTTACCTCAAGAGACGGCGCTCCCCCCGCCTACGGAGCGCGCCCAGCTGAACCGTGGTGAAAAATAAATATTTGAAAATTTTAAGACATACACTCTGCAGGATATAGTAAAAAAAAAAAAAAAACGTTCAAGGGTGTTCTGCGAAAAGAAAAATGTAACACTTCCAAGTCAAGAGACTCGCTCCAGAATCCCCAATTTAAGTTGTCGATTTGCGAATGCCAATCTTAATTAACAGTTACTGGCCCTGAAAAGGGCCTTTTTTTTGGAGCTCCGATAGGAGACGAAGGACTTATGCACGCTCTCCGCGGATACGGCGTGCAAGCTGGATGTCTTTCGGCATGATGGTGACTCGCTTGGCGTGAATGGCGCACAGGTTGGTGTCTTCGAAAAGACCCACGAGATAAGCCTCGCTAGCCTCCTGAAGAGCCATGACTGCCGAACTCTGGAAGCGCAGGTCAGTCTTGAAGTCCTGAGCTATCTCACGTACCAGGCGCTGGAAGGGCAGCTTGCGGATGAGAAGTTCCGTGCTCTTCTGGTATCTCCTGATCTCACGGAGGGCCACAGTACCGGGCCGGTACCTGTGGGGCTTTTTGACGCCTCCAGTGGCCGGTGCACTCTTGCGGGCAGCCTTGGTGGCGAGCTGCTTCCGTGGAGCCTTGCCTCCTGTTGACTTACGGGCAGTCTGCTTCGTACGGGCCATCTTCCTCTCTGCAGATGCAAAAGAAAAATCATAAAGCACACTTTTGCTTTTGCCTCTTTTATATCTTCGTGGAACCGCGTCCCTAAGCAACAGTCTGATTGGTTGCCGCCATTTCATTTTCCGGCCACGACGTCACGTCGAAAGGAGGTATAAGAACACGGAATTCCGGCTGGGCATGATCATCTCACTGAGAGAGCTATCTGCTAGATTGTTGCCAGTCACTTTCAGCCTTTTTGCGCAAGTTACCACAGAATCCGTGCAGCGTGCGTTCTCGCCTCTGACAGAGCGAGGCATAGTGCCCCTAATAACGGACCCTTTAAGGGCCATCTCCGCCTTCCCGTCTCCGGCCTGTGCCGAAGGGGTCATTCCCGACCCTTCCCCTGTGAATTCCCCCCCACTTCCCTCCCACTCCGTGAGGATGCCGAAGAAGGGCGCCTCCTCCAAAAAGGCGGCCGGGCAGGTCCGGAAGCCCGTGCAGCTCCCCTCTGTGGGAGCGAGCGGGTCCGACACCGTGTCCGCCGTCGCTGTGGGCCACACCATCCGGTTTGGCCCCATCCACCTGCTGGCCGCCCCGGCCGCCTTTGCGAATGCAGCCCCCTTGCCCGCTGCACCCGCCACGCCTGCCGCCTCAGCCGCTCCACGCGTCGCCTCTTCTGCCGCCGCCGCTGCACCCGCGGCGATCCGGCCGTCAGCTGCCGCTCCGGCCGCAGCCGCCACTCTCGATCCCGGCTCCGGCCCTGAGGGGTCGGTGGTAAGTCGTTCCGCGCCTCCAGTTCCTCTGCAGGCCCTAATGGCACTAAAGACCTACGCGACGCAACAGACGAGTCCGCTCGTTTTAGCGACCCCCAGCCACGCTAACGCGTCCCAGGAGATCGGCGACGGCTTCACCGTCGTCGACACCCGTAAGGCTGCGAGCCTTAAGAGGATGAGGACCTCCTCCATGGAGTCACTCACCTCCACCGCCAACCGGTTCACCCCTATTTCGGCCGGGGAGACAGTCCCGATGGACGTGGCCGCGCCACCCAAGCCTGCCAAAATTCCGCCCCTCCTTCTGAGGGAAACCTCAAACTGGGAGGAGACATACCGTAAGCTCGGCAGCGAGCTTGCGAGTCCCCCGGTCTGTAAAGCCCGCGGGATTAATACCATGGTTCTGCAGTGTGCGAGCGCTGCAGACTATAGAGCAGCCCGCGTGGTCCTTAAGACTCTGGAATTACCCTTTTCGGGGTACCAGCTGCCGGAGGACCGCCTCCCCCAATATACCATCCGGGGTCTACACTCGCAGGCGCAGGCGGCGTCTGTGAAGCAGGCCCTCGAGAACGTCGGCTGGGAGGTCAGATCGGTGACGCAGCTCACCACCACCCGGCCTACCCAGTCAGACAGGGCTATGGGTCTGAGGACTGTCCCAAAACGACCAACTCCCGTCTTTCACGTGATCCTCGAGAAATCCGAGGATCACGCTTCATTTCTCAACATCTCGTTTCTCCTGGGATGTTCCGACATTCAGGTCGCGGCGTATCGCAAGCCTAAGAGCATTGTTCAGTGCCAGCGCTGCCAGGGCTTCGGCCACACTAAAAACTATTGCGAGGCTTTCCCTCGCTGCGTGAAGTGCCTCGTGCCGCACCTCACTCGCGACTGCCCAAAAAAAGATCGCGTTGCGCCGGCGCAATGCGTCAATTGTAAGGAGTTTCACCCTGCCAACTATCGGGGATGCTTTACATATAAAGCAATCTCCGAAAACCGCCGGCAGCGGACCAATGCGGCGTCACGCGGATCAGCCCGCGCGACTTATGTCCCGGCCCCCGCCCCCACTTCCAACGCGTGGTTTTCAACCCGCGCGACTCCCGCTCCAGGCGCGACTAACGCCTCTCCTTACGTCTTTTCGGCGGCCACCCACCCCTCTCTTCCTACTCCTGGGCCGGTTCCACGGCCATTCCTTTTCCCCACCCCTGGACCACGTTGCGCTGAACCGCAACCCTCTCCGGCGGCCGCAGCTTCTCGCCCGGCCTCTCATCCTTCGGCCTCAGCGCCTCCATCCGCCCCCGCCCCTCCCTCCACCAAGAGCCCAGGTCTCGGCACGTGGATGATGGGCGTCCTAGACAGTCTCGCGAGTCTTTCGACGACGGCCGAGAAGAAGCTGTTTATCTTAAGGGAGATAAGCGTAATCCTAGATAATGGCTACTAATTTAAATTTCAATTTTAAAACTCTATCATTGGTATCTTGGAATGCCAATGGAATTCGCGGAAGGGCAATAGAGTTTCGCAACTTCATTTGCTCTGGCAGCTACGATGTCGTCGCTCTTCAAGAGACGCATCTATCCCACATACACAAGGTTTGGTTTCCGAACTACTCAGTTTATCGGCGTGACCACACCGCCAATCATGGCGGGGTGCTCATCGCAGTCAAAAATTCAATTAGTCATTCCGTGCTGAACTCGGATGCTCTTAGCACGCTTCAAAGCATTGGTATCGCCATTCACACTGCGTCGGGCGATCTTCACCTGTTCTCGGTCTATCAACCTGCCTCCAAGAGGCTCCAGGTGGCTGATCTGGAGCGTCTTGTGTCCGACAAGCCGGCAATATACGTGGGCGACTGGAATTCCAAGCATCTGGACTTCGGATGCCGCCATGGGAATTCTAACGGAATCATTCTCCGTAATTTTGCGAACACGGCAATGGCCTCGGTAGAAGCACCCTTCGAGGCCACTCATTTGGGGTCCCAGGGACGTCTGAGCGATGACATCCTCGACTTTGCCCTGACGAAAAATTTCCATAACTTGACTTCCCCACGAGTGATAAAGGCGCTCACCTCAGACCATTATCCCATCAGGATAGACATCGCGACGGATCACTCGCTCGCTCCGCCACCCAAACCCATCATCCGAACGGATTGGCGGCTGTTCTCCTCATTGACTGACGAGACGTTCGCCTCATTACCGCCCCTCTCCGCGCCCACGGAGAGGAGTGTGAATGCGCAGGTTAGCCGGATCACGGGCGCGATGAACAGTGCTTACCGCCTGGCATCGCTCCCGCGACCTCGCGCGAAGCCTGTGGTTCCTTCCCTTCCCCAGCCTCTCATTGATCTCATTCGGGAGCGAAATCGCGTTAGGGGACGATGGCAGCGCAATCGCGACCCGCTAGACAAACGCGAGTACAATTACCTCTCTCGCCAGGTGAAGAGGGGTATGACTGAGCACAGCGGAGAAGAGTGGGGGAAGAAAATCTCCTCCCTCTCGCTGGATGATTTGTCGACTTGGCGGATGGCCAAGCGACTGACGAGGCAAGCGTATATTCCCACGCCCCTCAGGCGAGACGATCAGCTCCTCCACGACGCTGAAGCCAGGGCGGAGTTTTTTGCCGAGCACCTGGCCAGCACCATGACGTTACGTATGGACTGGGCCTATACTAAGACGGACGAGGAGGCGGACGAGAATTTAACCTCTCTCCACCTCTCTCCCCCACCACCCCCGGTCCATGCAACGGACAATGAATTGAGACTCCTCATCAAGGGATTAAATCCGCGGAAGGCCCCCGGTTTAGACGAGGTCGGAAACCGGATGATCATGAACCTTTCACCGTCAGCTGTTTCTTCCATCACGCAGCTCTTTAATGCCTGCCTTTCCATCTCCCACTTCCCCTGGTCGTGGAAGAGAGGCCGAGTGGTCATGATTCCTAAGCCAGGGAAGGATCCCTCGCGCCCAGCCAGCTACCGACCCATCACCCTCCTCTCTAATCTTTCGAAGTTATTCGAAAAGATTATCCTCGCCCGCTTCCATCACCACATCCGCTCCCATGATCTCATTCGGGCGGACCAGATGGGATTTAGACAAAAGACGTCCACAACCCACCAAATTCTTCGTTTGGTGGAAAACATAACTGACGGTTACAATGCTCGGATGCGAACTGAGGTCCTCTTCCTTGACGTGGCGAAGGCCTTCGACCAGGTGTGGCACGAAGGCCTGCTGCTTAAACTTGCCGCAATGGATTTTCCATTGTATCTGCAAAAGCTAGGCAGGAGCTTCCTCTTCGGAAGGTCCCTGCGAGTCGCGGTAGAAGGCCGGCTTTCCCAAACCAAAAGGATCACTTGTGGTGTCCCCCAGGGATCCACTTTGAGTCCTATCCTCTTCAACCTCTATGTCAATGATCTCCCATCATCTCCACATACCCAAGTCTACATGTTCGCGGACGACACTGCGATTTCTTCTCAATCGCGGGTCGTCGACGTGGCTGTAAGACGCATCCAAGATCACTTGAATCTTCTGCAAAAGTGGACGCTGGATTGGAAGATTGACATAAACGCCGACAAAAGCGTGCATGTCAACTTCACAAAAAGGCCAAAATTTCAACCTTCCTTCCGCCTCCATCTGAGAGGCTCCCAGATACCATTGCTTTCCAGCCATAAATTCCTAGGGCTACATCTCGACAGCAAGCTCACATGGGGGTTGCACGTGCAGCAGGCTCTGCGTAAAGCAAGCGGTGTGAGGAAATTGCTCGCGCCGCTGTTAAATCAAAATTCTAAATTAAAATTGGGTGACAAAATTCGGCTATATACTTCTATCATTCGGCCAACCCTGCTGTACGGATGTGAGTTATTTGGTAACACAGTCACAACTAACAGGACCAAACTCGAAACATTTCAAAATAAAACACTACGCTTCATCACAAACCAGTCCCGACTCGTGCCGGCATACGAAATTAGGAATGCACACCGGATCCCGGCCATACACGACTTCATTCGAAGAAGAGTCGCAAGCTTTGAGAAGTCCCTTGCAAATACTCCGCACACGATTAATCTTTGGAACTACAACGCGGCAATAAAATGTAAATTTAAACGCCCAAAAGAAATTCTCCTTATTTGAAGATAATAAGGTTTAATCTGTTTCGCTGTCCTTTCTCTCACACTAATCGATTCATCTTCATAATTTTGATAAAAAATGTCATGGGAACAAGTCTTCCCCCACCCCGCAGGAAGTTCACTGCGGGGTGGAACCATCCCCACCCGAGCCCAACTAGGCCGGGTGTTACGCCACCCACACCTCAAAAGAGTTCCGGATACGCGGGGTATCACTTGCCCCGCGTGAAATCCCCGCGGACTAACTTAGTTCGCGGGACGTACCCCTGGCGGGAAAGCGACCCGCCGGGCATCCTTCTCCGCTGCCTACGAGGCGGCGGCCGCCGCCGGGCAAAACCGCCCGATATATTCCCCTCCCTTCCGCCACCGGCAAAGTCGCCGGTGTTACATACATCGGGGTGTAAGAACCGCCCCGATGCCTCCCCCTCCCCCCGTCCCGGCGAAGTCAGCTGGGCGGAGGCCAATTAAGGCCAGGTAGCCTGCTTCCCCTTCCCCTTCCCTTTTCCTTTTTGTTTTTGTTTACCCTTTTTCAAATCACGTCGTCCTCATAACAAACTCCGCTTGCGGAGTCGTTCGTCTGCTTCTTTCGCTCACGACACCTTCTAGGTCACACGCTATCTAGACAAATTAATTCGCACCCACACAATAAATCTGTAGTGCCATTAGAGTCGCAAGGGGCGGAGGAATCTCGCCCGGAACGACTTCTATTCCTATCTGCGCGGCGACTCCGCGCAAGCCAAAGAGAGTCTGTGGCTGTGGCTGTGGCTGTGGCTGGGCATGATCACAACTGCGACTTAGCTTCAGAGATGACTGGACGTGGAAAAGGAGGCAAAGGCTTGGGCAAGGGTGGTGCCAAGCGTCATCGCAAAGTTCTTCGCGATAACATCCAAGGAATCACCAAGCCAGCTATTCGCCGTCTTGCTCGTCGTGGTGGAGTGAAGCGTATCTCCGGCCTGATCTACGAGGAGACCCGCGGCGTGCTCAAGGTGTTCCTCGAGAACGTCATCCGCGATGCCGTTACCTACACCGAGCACGCCAAGAGGAAGACCGTCACGGCCATGGACGTTGTCTACGCCCTAAAGAGGCAGGGACGCACCCTGTACGGATTCGGCGGTTAGACTATCTTCTGCAACAATCTAGGAGTAAAAAAACTCGGCCCTTTTCAGGGCCACCACATTCTCCATAAAGTACATCTGCTAAGCCAACCAAAAGAAATGGAAAAAAGACGAAATTAAGTCTGGAAAAAGAATTAAGGACAAATTTTTGGGAGAGCTCCTCCAACGCGTACATATTTGCAAGTGTGGTCTTTTCTGTTGTGGGCAAGGACCTCGCCCAACAACCGTAAAATAAAAGTTTCAAACTCAGATAATGCGCATTTTCTTTGACTTGAGTACCTGCCCGTCATGAATGAATGTATGTACCAAGGGAAGATGACAAGAAGAAAAAAAAAGGAGCTGTTTACTCGGTGCTACTGCCGTGGATGGTCGCTAGTAACGCTAGTTTCGAAGACCGCGCAACTCCTGAGTAACCCGCCTTAATGTTCACATATGCCTTCAAGCCACCCACCAGTCTGGTGATTTGAAGGGTATGATGTAGATGAAAAGGGAAGAAAAGCAGCATCCCGCTTGGCGACTTCGTCGCTGCCATACTAGAGACCTTCAACTGCCATCGCGTTGGAGTTTTCCTTATTTCGCTGCCCGCAATTACTTCCCCGAATACCGTAATACGAATCTTGATGACCATTACTACTGCTGTTACCGATTAATGACTGACTCGAAGGAAGAATGAGACTGCTTCGCGACCTTAACAATCCACCCCATCACTGCAGACGTGCGGAGCACCGGGACTTTTCTTTTCCCGACATTAATGAGCTCCTCCTCCTCTCCAAAAGGCAAGAGGTCCAGTACATCATCATCTTATTCCATTGTGTACATTCTTGCTGAATTTTTGATTCTATTTTCTCTTAGTTGGAACTCTTTGACCCTTTTTCCTTGGCCTGTGCACGAGTTGGCAACATTAGCAGCTCCTCTGGTTTTTCGATTTAGTCATGCGTTTTCGGTCCGAGCTGCGTTATGGCCCTGAAAAGGGCCGTTTGATTGTTGAATTGCCTTCTAAGCCTTCTTCTCGGTCTTCTTTGGCAGAAGCACCGCCTGGATGTTAGGCAAAACACCTCCCTGTGCGATGGTAACGCCGGAGAGTAGCTTGTTCAACTCCTCGTCGTTACGGATGGCCAACTGAAGATGACGAGGGATGATCCTAGTCTTCTTGTTGTCCCTTGCGGCATTCCCTGCCAACTCGAGGACTTCAGCGGCCAGATACTCCATCACGGCGGCCAGGTAGACGGGGGCGCCAGCGCCAACGCGCTCGGCGTAATTCCCCTTGCGGAGAAGACGATGGATGCGTCCAACGGGGAACTGAAGCCCGGCTCTGCTAGAACGGGACTTTGACTTTCCCTTGACTTTGCCTCCCTTTCCACGTCCGGACATGTTGATAACGGTTGGTAACTTCTCGGTAGCGAAACAAAGAGACCAGCTGTCTTTACGAACGCTGATCTCTAGTATGACAGCGACGAAGTCGCCAAGCGGGATGCTGCTCCACTGGGGAACCCAGTCCTACAGCAGTTCCGACACGCTATGTACAATTGCCCTTTCAAAATAACAATTGCTCTCAAGCAGCGATGGCTCGGTGTTGATAGAGGAAAGAAGAAGAAACTTAAGACTAAACTAATTGGTATAATTTGGGATGTTTGGGTTACTGGTAGCGATTTTTTTTTTTTTTTTTTTTTTTTTTTTAAATAAATAAATAATTTTTTTTTTCCTTTCCTTTTTTTTTTTTTTTTTTTTTTTTTTTTTTAATTTTTTTAAAAACCAATTCCCATAAATACAAAACATTGATAACAGGAGCTAAAACTAGATTACTAAGACTAAGGGTAGGGATTAAACTAGAAGAAGATAGATTTCTTAATTAATTAAAAAGATAGAGGATAGTTTGCGTTGTATTAGGGGTTAGGGCGGGCGAAAGATGTCTCTAGGGGTTTTGTATTTTCTTTTACGGGAGCCTAAAGGGGTTTGCCAAATATCTGTAAGTAGAGGGTTCCCTGTCAGAGGGAGACGAGATCTAAACCTGGCGGCCATTTTCATGGAGAAATCCTTCGCAGATGGAATGCGGTGCTTTTCGCGGATTTCTCGCATGGGTACCAGGTGCGGCTGTTGAGTGATAAACCGCAACGTCTTGTTTTGAAAGACCTCATACTTTGAGACGTTCTTTTTGCTGGAGTTAAACGATAATTCGCAGCCATAGGTGAAGATAGGGCGGATAAGCGAGGTGTAGAGACGAATTTTGTTTTGGCGAGAGAGGGGACTCTTAGGGCAGAGTAGAGGTGAAAGGGTGGACCTGGCTGCAGCGGCTCGCTGAAGGATGAGTTTCGTGTGTTGGTTCCAAGTAAGTTTGGAGTCTAAGTGAAGCCCTAGGAATTTATGTGTGGGATTTGTGGGAATGATAGCGCCGTTGAGTGTAGGGTGTTGGGTGAGACGATGTTTGGTATGTCGCGAGAAATTTAAGTGTGTACTTTTGGTTGCATTGATTTGAATTTTCCATTTACGGGTCCAAAGGGAGATGAGTTTGAGGTGGGAGTTAAGTCTACGGATGGCGGTGTCAGGATAAATGGATTGGGCGGCAATGGCGGTGTCGTCCGCATACATGAATATTGCGGTATCTTTGTGAGAGGGGAGGTCATTAACGTACAGGTTAAAGAGGGTCGGACTTAAAAGTCCGCCCTGCGGGACGCCTGCTTTGGCTCGTCTTTTGGGGGAGAGGGCCCCATCCACCGAGGTCTGGAAGGTACGGCCCCTGAGATAGGAATCTATTAATTTCTGGAGATAAATGGGGACGTCGACAGAGTTGAGTTTATAGAGAAGTCCTGTGTGCCACACTTGGTCAAAGGCTTTTGCTACGTCGAGGAAGACAGCCTGCGTAGAACGCCGGCGAAAGTTAAAACCGGCCGAGATTAGTTCCAAGAGGCGGAGGATTTGATGGGAAGTGGAGGTGCGGGTCCTAAAGCCCATTTGCTCCGGGCGCATTACTTTATTACTTGAAAGAAAGGAATTTAATCTAGATAAAATAAGGGCTTCAAAAATTTTGGATAGGTTGGAGAGAAGAGTAATGGGACGATAACTGGATGGGAGGTTTGGGGGTTTACCCGGTTTTTGGATTAAGATAATTTTTCCGTGCTTCCATTCTTTAGGAAAATGGCAGCAGGAAAAGCACGAGTTAAACAGATTTTCAAGAATTGACAGGGCGGGAGGGGAATTTATGAAGTTTTTTAAATGAGTGTTAGTTATTTGGTCATGGCCCGGAGCTTTTCTGTTATGCAAGTTGTGAAGCAACGATTTGATTTCAAAGGAGCTAATTGGGGAGGGGTTGAAAGGGGGACAGAAAGCAAGGGATTTACGGTGGGACCGTATGGCGGGTTCCTCCTCGGAGGTGACCCCGGGAGGAAGCGACATACAGTCCTGGAGGTAGTTAGCAAAAATTTTTGATTTGGAGGCCGGATTTAGAATACAAGAATTATTTACAATTAGGGGGGGGGAGTGGAGACGGGGTTTGACAAGGGCTTTGGACATTCTCCACAGGCTGTTATCCTCAAAGGTCAGTGAATTTAAAATTTTTTCCCAAGATGAGTTACGTAAGTTAAAAATTTCTTTCTTAACTATTTTTGCTAGTCGTGAGTATTTACGTTTGTCGTCAGGGTCCCTGTAGCGTTGCCAAAGTCGTCTGCTCCTATTCCGAGATCGGATTAGGTAGTGAAGATAGTCAGGAAAGGGATTTTGAAGAGTTGGATGAGAAGAGAGGGGCCTGGAAGAGTTTACTTGGGCTTTACTAATAAGGGAGGTGATCAAGGACACCTGCACATCAATGGCTGCAGGGGTAGGGTTAGTTAATGGGGTAATACATGAAAAATAACTATCAATTTGAGTTTTAAATTTAGCCCAATTAGTGGAGAATCGGGGGGGCAAAGGGGCCGTAATGGGTTCGGAGGAGACTATAAGGAGTAGGGGGAGGTGGTCGGAAGTAAAGGCTGAAACTACTTCCGGAGCCAAGCAAAGAGGGAGGTTTTTGGATATGGCAAAGTCCAAAATGGACTGAGAGGAGGCGGTGAAATGAGTGGGTTGGGAGGGGGGGGAAATTACAACGGGATTGGTTGTGACGTAATTTAGTAAGACTTTGCCATTTGAGTTATTCGAATTGCAGCCCCAGTGGGTGTGGCTGGAGTTCCAGTCGCCGATAAAGATAGATGGGGTCCCCCCCTTGAAGAGCGAGTCAAGCGAGGACGAGGTCAATTTGTCGCATTTCTGGTATACGGAGTGGATGTGCAAAGGGCCGTTTTTTGTGCGAACCTGGATGCCTATGGTTTCCAAGTTCGGGATGATTTCGGAATTTAGCAGGGAATGTTGAAGGGTGGATTTAACCATAATAGCGACACCGCCGCCGCGGGAAGCTCTGTCGTGTCTGTGTATAGCGTAGTGTGGAAAAAAAAACTTTTTTGTTGACTTTAAGAATGTTTCTTGTAGCAAGATGATGTCGATGTTGTTATCCATGGCGTAAGTATGGAGTTCGGAGGATTTGCCCTGGACACTTTGACAGTTCCAGGACATGATTTTAAGGGAGCTAACGAGTGATGGAGGGGTGAAATCTAAACGGTGTTCTTGATCATCTCCTCGAGGAGAATAAACTTTCTCTCCTCGAGGGATTTAGCGAGCCTGAGCTTTTGTTGCATTCCTGCAAACCAGGAAAAGAGGTCGGACATATCGCTGGGCAAGGGGGGTGGAGGCAGAAGAGGTAAAGGTTGGGAGGGTGCGGAAAAGAAGCTGGGTTGGGCAGGGCGGGAAGGTGGGGGAAGGTCAGGGAAATCCCCTGCGGCTCTCGCGTAAGAGCGGGTCCGTGAGGCGGCGCGCTTATTTATGGCGGCTTTCATAGCCTCCTTGGCTTTTATGAAGACCGGGCAGCCTCGGTAGTTGGCCGTGTGGCTGCCCTGACAATTATAGCAGGTGGGGGGAGTCTCGCGAATTTTTGTGCAAGCTGCAGACGGGTGAGGCCCGCCGCACTTAACACAGTTTGGGTTGAGTTCACAGAAATTCCGGGTATGCCCTAGTTTCTGACATCTGTGGCATTGCTTTGGCACCTGAGGGGCTTTATAAGGATTCGTCTCTACATTATAAAAATTCAAAGTATGAAGTCTTTCAAAGGCGGCGACGTCGGCATCCCTCGCCAGCGTTACCTGCCACACTGGGACCAGGCGTCTTGAGACAGCTGTGACGCCCAGATCCCGCTCACTCTGCACAGGACGGGTAGTGGAAAGTTGGGTAATTGAATGAACGGGGAACCCAGCCTCGATAAGCGAGGACTGGATTTCGGAAGAGGGGGTCCTAGTAGGGAGGCCGCGCAGAGTAAATTTTGCGAGGCGGTCCTCCTGTAATTGATAAGTAAAATGTGGGACCTGAAGGGTCTTGAGTTCTTCCCGTATCAGCTTGTAGTCTGATATGGTATGGCATTTGATTAAGGTGAGGTTGGCTCCTACCATATGGCAGACCGGCTTAAGGTTGGCCTTTCGCAAAATTCTTTGGCCCGAGGCCATCCATACGTCAGAGTGTTCCACCTTTAATGACGGGATAATTACGTTTTTGGGCTTTGGGGGGGCTGGAGATGGTTCAGTCTCCATCTCGGATTCCTCAAGAGGAGGGGAAGAGGTTTCTGATACTGAAGCTAAGGGAGGGGAAAGATGAATATAACTGTTGGAGAGGGGATCAAACTTGTTTGTTAGGGAAACGGCTACGGGAAGAGGTGAGAAGGCGGCCTTTCGTCGCCTTTTGGGTTGTGGGACCTCGATAAAGCCATCACTGCTTGGAGGGGCGGTTGGAAGCGCGTCGGAACTTACCGGCGGCTGGGAGGTTGAAGTAGGTGCCGGCGCAGGCGGCAGAGGAGACTCAGGTGGCAAGACAGGTAGGAGTGGCTCCCCAGGTGCAAGAAGAGAGGGCAGCGCGGCTTTCGCCTCAGCGGCCTCCACCGCTAGACGATTACGTTCCTCCAGAGAAGCGTGAAGCTGCGAGTAAAGCTGCTTGAAGGCGTCCAGCAGCTGGTCTCGAGAGAGCGATTCCAGGTTGAATACATTGGAGTCTGGCTCTGAGGGAATTGGTGAGGCATCCGCGGCAGGAGGAAGGTCAGGAGAAGTCTCTTCGGAAGGGGGGATTAAAGAGGGGGGCGGCTGAGACATGATGTCTCAGCCGCAGAGAACAAGAAAACAAAAGAAACACGCAGAGATAGGGTTCGCGCGATCTTTTTCCCGCAACGAAAAAAAAAAAAAAAAAAAAAAAAAAAAAAAAAAAAAAAAAAAAAAAAAAAAAAAAAAAAAAAAAAAAAAAAAAATGATCCCGAAGTGGTCCGCGCCGGCAGACCACTTCGGGGAACTTGGGTGCCCCTGAAGGGGGCCCTTTGTTGGCGGAGGCCAATGGGCTAGAACGGGACTTTGACTTTCCCTTGACTTTGCCTCCCTTTCCACGTCCGGACATGTTGATAACGGTTGGTAACTTCTCGGTAGCGAAACAAAGAGACCAGCTGTCTTTACGAACGCTGATCCTCTAGTTCGTTATATATATTTACAAATGTCTCTCCTCACTCTCATCCCGTTTATCCTTCTTCATCGGCCACTCCATTGGACTCACATCCCTAGGTTCGCTCGATGGAATAGGTGACCATATAAACGAAAAACCACTGGCAAACGCCGACTGAATCTGATCAGAGCTTTCTGTTTCCAGACGTGCATCATGCCACCTAAGACTAGCGGAAAGGCTGCGAAGAAGGCCGGTAAGGCCCAGAAAAACATCTCCAAGGGAGACAAGAAGAAGAAGCGTAGGAGGAAGGAAAGCTACGCAATCTACATCTACAAGGTGCTCAAGCAGGTCCATCCCGACACCGGCATCTCCAGCAAGGCCATGAGCATCATGAACAGCTTCGTGAACGACATCTTCGAGAGAATTGCCGCCGAGGCTTCCCGACTTGCTCACTACAACAAGAGGTCCACCATCACCAGTAGGGAGGTCCAGACAGCTGTGAGGCTCCTCCTGCCCGGAGAACTTGCCAAGCACGCCGTCAGCGAGGGCACCAAGGCTGTCACCAAGTACACCAGCTCCAAGTAAATGCTTGGTGGAAGGTGTATCATTACAAAACGGCCCTTTTAAGGGCCATAAAGCAGCTCACGCTAAGATATCCGTACTGCTAATTCTATTTCTTAATTAGGGGAAAAAAATCAAAGAAGGAAACCGGAAAAAAAAAAGTTTAGATAAAATTACATTGAGTGCGGCGAAGATCCCTGAACATGACGCATCAATTGTTGCTACTTTCCATTAAAGGCTGCGATGCTGAAGTCAAACAAAGTTGTTTTCCAATACCACGACTGATTAGTCACTGGCCCCATTGCACTCGGCCGCAGGTGCTCGGAACACTTCCCTATCTCTGGCTTTCCCCCTTCGCTCACGTGCGGATGCCTGCCATTTCCTCTCCTTTTTTTTTTCTTTTCTATCTTCAGAATGCTCAGCGACGGACAAGTTTTTTTTTTTTTTCGCGGTCGACTAGGGCTACTGAGGAGTGGAGAATTGCTTGCCAGAGTACACTTGACTTGGAGCCGAAAGCCTTAGCGAGGTCCCCTACCATTTTCCCCTCTGCCCATTTTTTTTTCTTTTTAAGAATACCAATGCTCAGCGACGGACAAGTGTTGCACGGTCGACTAGGCCTACTGGGGAGTGTAGAATTAATGCCCGAGTGTGGGATTCGAGTTCCTTATTCTCTTCGCTCTGCAATGAGGGTGTTTATTAACACACTCCTTCCCTGTTAACTATGAAGACATCTGTCTAGAACTGGAGGGATACCGAGATTCATTCAGCCCGGATGGCAAACATATTCATGATATCGTCAGATACGGCGGTCGTTAGTCATTCGATTACATTGAGAAAAGAAAAAAAAAGACGAGTAAATGATGAGAAAGGAAAGGTGATGAAATAGATGCCGTTCGCGAGTGGAACTTGACTGCCGCGAGTGAGTTAGAGTTAAGGAAAGAAGTAGAAGCGCAGGTAGGAAAATTAAATGCCTCTTGTTTGCATCCCGTTCCTTTTACATATCGTCCACCTATCTGCCCATCATTCCCAAAGGCTGAGGTTTTCCAAGCGACGTTCTGAGATAAGGCAATCATGCTTCAGTTGAAGACATCGGTGGGCATTTAAGGGTCCCCCCCCTTCCCGATCAATGTAAAAAACAAAAAAAAGGAGGCGTAAATGACACGCACTCGGTATAATTCCTCACATTGGAAAAATAAGTGAGCCGATCCTCACCGCACGATGTTCGCGGGAACAATTCCCGGTTTCCCGGCGGTTACTTTTTTGCGCTAATCCCATGTAAATGCAATGTAACTCCTGCGTTTATGCTCACTCCCTGCGAATTTATTTTCCCCATTCGAAGATCGCACCTCACACCTCACCTCGGCGATTAATTAGGCTAATGACACGCGGCTATCAAGCTAGGCTTCTCGCCGAGTATGGCGTCACAGATGCAGTGCGTAACTATCGTCGTAGTTACGAAACCTTTAACCCGTCATCATTCGAGGACCGGGCAGACTGCTCCCAGCAGAAAAAAAAAGAAAAAGAACACGATATCGGGGAAATGAATCCGTTCGACTAGCGTGCGTAATGGAATTGCAACAAAGTCGAAAGAGCGACTCGGAGTAAGCCGCGAGAGCGCAGACTGGCGCCGATACATGGTAATGGGAAAAGAAACCGCTAGCGGTCTATCCTGGAACATTTAACGTGAAATGGAAACAATACAATGTCGTCGCCGTTCGACTTTGTTGAAAGGCGATGCAAAAGCAAGCAGCACCGCGGGTCGAGGCGCCGTGAGGCGCGAGTCAGGCGAGGAGACGTTCGACAAGGGGGTCGTTTGCCGGCGCCTCTCCGGCGCCATCAGCCGCCTAGCGACGCTGCCTTCCAGTAACCGGTGAGAGGAAGGATGAATCTCGAGGAGGGAAGGGTCATCGAGGCCATCCGTTGCGGAAAACGAGGGCGGAGAGGGTTTAAGCAACGTCTAGACGGCCGGGAAGCGGACATGGGCCACTTGACGAGGCTACAGCTCGTCACAGGCCACAGCCGCCGGGAAGGCAACTCGCGCATCGGACGGATGTAAGACCCATCCATCAACCCAACTTCGGCGCCTGCCCAAGGCGACTCCCACACTCGCAAAAAAAGCATTCTCTGTCGGGAAACAAAGTACGTAGCAACCGAGAACAACACATCTCCAACGTTTTCGCGCGATGATATCGTTCCGAAATGGTACGCGCTCACTTAATTGCGCTACGTAAAATTTCACGGGGCTCCGAGTAAGAATATTTTCTTAATTGCAGCATCAGTATGGCAGACGCAGCAGCAAGTGCAGCAGCAGCAGCTTCCCCGCCGTCGCAGCCCGCCGGCACCGTGGCCGTCAAGCCCCTGCCGGCTTCGGCCGCCTCTTCCGCTTCCAAGAAAGGTGGAGCCAAGGGCGGAGCGAAGAAGGCCCGAGCCAAGCCCTCCCATCCTCCCACTTCGGAGATGGTTAACAACGCCGTAAAGAGTCTGAAGGAGCGCGGTGGTTCTTCCCTGCAAGCCATCAAGAAGTACATCGCCGCCAGCTACAAGGCGGACGCGGAGAAACTGTCTCCTTTCATCAAGAAGTACCTGAAAGCGGCCGTCACCGCCGGAACTTTGGTGCAGACCAAGGGAAAGGGCGCGTCTGGCTCCTTCAAGCTGAGCTCTCTCACCCTAAAGGAGAAAGCCGCACCCGCAGCAGCCACGACCAAGGCTAAGAAGACGACGGCGCCAAAGAAGGGGGTGAAAAAGGCAGCCAAGCCCGTGGGAAAGAAAACGACAGGTGCAGCAGCATCCTCTTCCGGCGCGACCAAGCGGTCCGCACCCAAGGAGCGCAGCAAGTCCGCTCCGCCCGCCAAGAAGGCTAAGAAGCCCGTCCCGGAGAAGCCCAAGAAGAAGGCAGCAGGAAAACCAGCAGCCAAGGCGGCAAAGTCGCCGTCTAAGGCTAAGAAGGCGACGAAACCTCGCGCTCCCAAGCCAAAGAAGACTCCGACCAAGGCGAAACCCGCAGCGAAGAAACCAACAGCGCAGAAGAAGAAATAAAATGCTTCCTATGCGAAATGTCCTTCTCCGCTGTTGCGGTGAAGGCATCACTAAGGTCCTTTTCAGGACCATCAAATAAGTCACTCGAGACGCTCTGCCAAATAACACCAAAACGAAGGAGAATGACGAAAAGAGAAATAAAGAACGGTTGAAGCGACGACTCCGATCCCGAACGAATGCCAAAGTTACCGAATGGCCGTAATCTCCGAAAAATGAGATTGATATTTGCAATAGATCGGATGTCGCGCGTAGTAGGCGTAATGCGTAGAGAAAGTATTTGATGGTGGCATAGTGCGAGAGGAAGATAGTGGCGGTAATTGGGCGAAGTCAGAGAGAAAATAAAAAAGGACGGGAAATAATAACGGCAATAGGTATCTGATAGCAATTTCTTTTCGGGAAGTCACCATAAAGAAGAAAGCATAATTATCGCGAACGGCGGAAAATCAAATCTCGATTGCATTCCGAAGTCGGGACAAGCAGAATTTCCTTTCATTAAGGGGAAGGCAATCCCGATCAGTTATAATTTATCAGCGGCTAAACTGGCCGTGTCGGAAAGTATGATTTAATAGAATGTTAGGATGGAGTTGAGAGGAAGATTTGGCAAGGTATGAGCAAGTTGGTCGTTACAGCTTCTGCGGTGGGAACCATTGAAGATAGCCCATAAGATGTTATTAAAGAGAAGAAAAATTAAAAGCTACTAGGTGCATGTTTCAACGTTCTCATTGTAAAGCAAATACTTTCAGGCTGCACCGGAATAAACCTACCGTTCTTTGTCATTTATCCGGAATCATTCATCACGGTCGCTCTCCTTCCATTTAAGACTGCTAGGGAAATGGTTTATTTAGAACTGTTATATAAATCGGAAAGGGTATAGTAATGACTTGATCTTAAATACGAAGCATTCCTAAGCTTAAAAGCCGTATGACAGTATAATAGAATTGGGATATACTGCTATTATGAATAAAAAAGCTAAGGGTGATGACTTGATCTTAAATACGAAGCATTCCGCAAGCTTAAAAGCCGTATGATCGTATTTCTTCTGCCATAGGCTTCGGTTTCGACTGCTATGAAATATGTTTGTTTTTTAACTATTATATGAATCGTAAAGGAAATACTGCTATTACCAATAAAAGCTAACATTAAAAATATGTACCTTCAGTGCAGCGGAAATGAAATCTTGTTTTAATTCTTCGGGAATATTCCTTTTAGTAACTAATATAATCGGACTACGCTCCCAAGTCGTATGATCATACAATTCAATTACTTACGCTAGAGTACTCGCATCTGGGTCGACCCAGATCAACTTTTAGTCACATGTGTCCAGGAGCTCGGCATTGAAAATTCAATAATGAATATGACCGAATAACTCTGATATGCGTTCATCACCCTTCATAAAATTTTGCCGTAGCGTCGGCAACAAAGGAATTCGGAGGTGAATGGGAATGGAAGGGGAATGTTTGTTACATTTCCTTTGACTGAGGGTATGCAGACTGGAGGGGCGATCTGAAGAAAGAGGGGAAGTAGTAATCGTTCGTCTTCAGAAAGTATCCCGAAAAGCAATCTCTCTCTCTATTCCGCGCTATCAGGATAAGTGTGCCAACTGTGCGAGACGGAAAATGACAGCAAAAACACCAGCAATTTGTAGTATTATTGTTCTACCATTTGTGCTGTTTCCGAAGAACAACATTTGAGGAGGTTGAAAGTTCGACTGTAGATGCTCAATTAGAATTTTCGGTTTGAAATAAATATTTGCATAAGAAATCACCAATAAATTATTTTAAATAATTTAAAAATTAGTTTCCCCTTTTCTATTGAAATGTTCTTAGCATTCCCTATAATTTTTAAAAATATTCTGGAAATCTAATCATTCTTCTTAAACTTCAAATTACAAATGGTCGATGTCTGCAACCCCTCTCCTCTCTCGCCAAGATCGCATAATAAAATTTCTCCGAAAGGGATAACAATCCCTTGCCATCAGCATTACTTGGTACTTCGAAAGTGACAGATACGTTTTTTTCCCCACTTACTGTTATTCTTTAAATGGAATTGCGCTATGAGGCTGAAGAAAATGTTTGTACGAAGAAAAAGTATTTTACGTTAAAAGAATGAAAACACAAGTGTCGGTAAGAAAAATTAGGCGCTAGAAGAAACTAGGCCACGGAAAGACGGTTTAGAACGAAAATTTCTTTAAGCACGAAAGTATGAAACGAAAGCGTCGGAGAAAGAAATTTAGCACGTAAAAAATTTTATAACAAAAAAAAATGTTTAAGATTTCTACAGGAAATGGGGAAAAAATTTTTGAAGGAAACAAAAAGTTTGCAGGGAAAAGATTTCAAGCGCGTAAAAGAAAAGATTGCAGGAAAAAAAATTTGTAGCGCGTAAAAGAAAAGTTTGCAGGGAAAAAATCTGAAATGAAAATCGGGGAATAATTTTTTTAACGAAGAAAAAGGATTAATAGGTACACTGCCGTGGCGGACACCGGTGTTCGCCCAAGTTTTCCCTTCCTCAGAGGCCGTGTGACCGCTATCCCTCTATTCTGGCGCATTCCTTGTGTCCGCTGCGACCCTTCCGACAGTGCGTACCTCTTGGTTTTCGGAGAAGTAATTCTTTCGTGTCTTATGAATTTCTTCGAAATATGCCTTCATCAATAGGAGGTGACAGATGAAAAAGGTATTCACAAAATAAAAAGGATTCGGCAGCTTACTCTCGCCGTAAATTTTTGCCGAAATCGCGCAGAGTAACATGGAGAAAGTGGCGGCATACAGCAGTGTCCGATGCATCAAACATACAGAAATTAATAAATTGTAAAGAATCATAACTTGGTTATCACTCCCCGTGCAGAGACCCAAGGAGTCAGACATGGGAAACAGCGGGGGAGTAGTAGAAGCAGGTGATGTTTTTTTTTTGTTGATGGACCTGGAGATACAGGTAAAACGTTTGTGTACAATTTATTGTTAACATCTGTTCGAGCAAGTGGATTTATTGCATTGGCAGTTTCATCATCAGGAATTGCAGCTTTATTGTTGGATGGTGGCAGAACTGCTAAAGATACCCTTAGAATTAAACGAAATGTCTCATTGTAATATTCCAGTGGAATCAGTTAAATTGACAAAGTTAATAATTTGGGATGAAGCTCCAATGTGTAATAAATTGACATTTGAAGCATTCGATCGAAGCATGCGTGATGTCATGGACAACGATCAATTATTGGAGGAAAAGCTGTTTTCTCGGCGGTGATTTTCGTCAAATACTGCCAGTTATCAGGCGAGGATCAAGGGGTGCAATAGCTGGAAGCTCGCTCAAAATATCATTATTGTGGCCTCATGTAAAAGTTATGAAATTATTTGAAAATATGAGAGTCAGAGGACAATCAGATGCTGCAGAGCAGTTAGCGTTCAGTAATTTTCTCTTCAGAGTTGGTGATGGAAAAGAAGGGAGTAATGATATGGTTGAAGTTAATCCGATTCGTTCGATGAATTCGGATATTGTTGATGATCTGATTCACGAAATGTATAATTTATCGGAAAATGAGAATTATTTGGTTGGACGAACTATTTTGGCACCAACAAATACAGATGTTGGTTACATCAATGAGAAAATCATGAAAAAATTCCTAGGAGAGGAAATAATGTTGATTAGCGCAGATTCTGTTGCGCATGAGCAAGGAACTATGTATCCAACAGAATTTTTGAATACCACCGCACAGGCTCATATTGAAAGTTGGATGCATTGTTGCATTGATGAGAAACTTGGCGCCAAATCGAGGATTATGCAATGATACAAGACTGATAGTGAAATCAATCCAGCAATATGTCATTGAATGCATTATTGCTGCTGGAGTTGGTGGAGGTGATTGAGTTTTGATACCGAGAATTGCATTGATTCCTTCAGATGCTGGATTAATTACCCTTTGTTTTCAAGCGGCGCCAATTTCCAATGAGACCAACTTTTTCAATGACAATCACAACAAGGTGCAGGGTCAAACAATGTCAAATTTATTTGACGAATTCTGTTTTTTTTCGCATGGTCAATTATATGTTGCTCTATCAAGAGTGGGATCGTTTGCAAATGTTGAAGTCATGGCCAATAGAGGTGACAGAAAGCTGAAGAACACTGTCTTGAGAGAGACACTGGCTGATTAATCTACTAACAAAAATTTTACTAACAGTTGAAAAATTTTTTCAATAAAAACTTTTTTATTTTAATTCTTTGCATTTCATTTACCTACTTCATTAATTATTCAATAAAAATTATTTCACTAAACCTTCAGTTTCTTTAAATCGCGTTGAGGATCAGAGATCCGGGGCTGCCCTACTCGTCTCTTATTGTAAACTAGCAGAAGTGCCCGTTGAATTTCAACGGATTGAGTGAATGTAAGACTTGGACCGTGTAACCTGTAAACATCGCAGTTTTAACCGTGGAATTAAATTACATATATACCTAATCGAAGTTCGATGACGACATCTTCAAAACGAAAACTGTAAGTAAAACCAGCAAGAACACAATACACTACAGAAAATGAACGAACAAAGGAACGAACGAATTGAAGTAATTTGACGAAGGACAAAAAAGTACAAAGAGAACGTTTAAGAAGTACAGAGTGAATATTATCCTCCGACCATTAGCTCGATTCTCTCACGAATGAATTCTATTACCAGAAAATTGTTTATATCAACAATACTTTGGAAACGATTTATCCAATAACCATTTGTGGAAAATCTAAGTCTAATTATTAAAGTTACTGACGTAGTTTTATAACAGCTTGCTTAGGAGAACTTTATGCCACACGAAAACATCATTAACCCTTAATTAGTCGCGTGGGGTCTTATATGACCCCAAGCATTACTATTTCGTCATTATCATATGAACTATGATGTCTATTCATTTCAAACTTGCAATACCTTCAATTATTGACCTTCTTAAATATCATTTAGCGTTTTTGTCAACTTTTAATAATAAATACTGCGCATAATAAGAAATTAACAAATTCGAAGAATGTTAAAAGGGATTCTTCTTTGTTTTTTTATGGGAATCATCTTTACGGTTTTCTCTTAGTCAGATTATATTGTTATTTTTCACATTTGTCATTCTCTCCGGCACTTATTTCCTCTAAAAGTTTTCTTCCGCTGCAAGTGTAAAGGAATACAACTATTATTTCTGATATCAAAATAAAAATTTTGAATAACCATGGTACATATATTTCGCTTTATTTATCTAGAGATATTCTTCCTTTCTCTCTTCGCATGTGGTCCCAGAACCTTCCCTTCGCTGCAATAAACTTACCCCCCGGCAACTGCGCGTGCCGTCCCTTCGGATGTCTAGGCAGCCAGAATTTTAGCACCCAAGTGCGAAAACAGTAGGATAAGGCGGTTTTTCTTTTACCACGCTTGCAACTTTTCCTTTTACAACTATTGTCCAGAATAAACCGCAAAAAGAATGAGAGATGTTACTCCATGTGTGCCGAAGAAGCCGTATGTCAAGCTGCCCTACGTTTTTCTTAGACTCGAACGTTGAGTGACTATTTCCCAACCCGAAGAGAAGGTTTTGTCAATCAGGCAGATTCTAATATCTACGAATGTTCACCGAAACTTGAATTGAACATTACAAATCATTTCAATAAGAAAATTCAATTTACTAAATTTATTTCATTTCTTAGTAGTTCATATTTTATTAATTTTTAATTGAAGAAAAAACGCGCGAAAGAAAACTTTTTACGCGTTTACAAGGAAAGAAATGTTACCCGAAAGAAATGTTTATTTAAAAGAAAGTTAACGCGAAAAAACTAAATTTTTACGCGTTTACAAGAAAAAAACAAGTTAGGAAAGTGTACAACGTAACGTGCGCGTTTCGTGCAATGGAGTATCTACTACGAGTACGGGGAAGTGACCAAAATAGTCATTCCTTTCTCCACAACGTGCATGTGCGAATCTATATTTTCGCCTCTGAGTTTAATTAAGACAACAAATCGTCAGAAATTGCATGTCGAACCTGACTTACGATTGAGGCTTTCTTCAATCGAGCCAACGACTGATTCTTTATGTCTTGGAAAAGAGCCACATTCGTCTCAATAAGTGTTATTTATTATTTATGAACTCGTTCGTCCCTTTTGTGTTATACTTGTATTCTTTTGATACAATTGATTGATTGTATTAAAAGGAGTTCCGCGGCCAAAAAAATTTGAGAAACCCTAGGTTAGATGGAACAAAAGATTTTTTGTCTCAATCTCGCCCTGAATAAAGCCGTCTGTCTGTCCCTCTCTCTCTCCCCCTCCCTTCACTTCCCTCTCTCTCTCTCTCTCCCCCCCCTCTCCTTCCTTTCTCCCTCCCTCGTGCTGGAAATGTATTATTTACGAATCCATTATAAAATCAAATAATCCCGAAAAAAATCTGTGGCGTTAAACACTCGCATCATCAGGAAGGAGCCCAATAGCAATCATTCGACTCAACTCCTTTCCCGACCACGAGACCTTACACCTCGAGTACAAGCCAGACCCGAACACGTGACCCGGCCGGTGTAATAGGTATTCCAGCACCGAACACCCCCTTCCACTTCCCAGAAGATAATAATCTATGCGCGTTCCCCTTTTTCCTTGCGAGTAGTGACCGTTAAAACATTTATTTTCAACGTATTTCCAGTTTTTCTGAAAATGAACTTAATGCCAGAGGACTACTCAAATATGAGACATGACAGGTATAACGGTTCGTGGGTCAGGACAGACGAAATAAACTTCTACGTCGACTCTATTGGAAAGATCGGTCTTTCAAAAGCAGAGTAATTGCCGTCGTCAAGAAAAATACGTTTAGTGATAATTATCGCAAATAGACGTAATTATTTCCGCATAGATCGTTCTTTTATCAGATCTTTACAGCTTCCCTGGTGTATAATAAGCAAATGAATAAGGACACCATTAAAGCTGTTGTATTTTAATAACTAAATATGCACCTAAAAATTCTTCGACCAATAATTGCGAACTCTGAAGAGGGAAATAAATCCAAATGTAATTTCGGCCTTCGAATCCCAATTCACATTTCATTATTCTTTTATATAACTCATATTTCCCCTTTTACACTTAACAAATCACTTGATGCAATATTCGAAATTAAATATCGATATACAAATCATGTATAAAATGTTCCTAATTAATACGTTTAAGACGTTGGAAATTTTTCAGCCTAGAATATAGACCAATTCAATGGAATAGAACAAATTTAAAAATTTTTCTTTAGGGAATACACTTTTACGTGAATGAAAATGCACTCAAAAACACTAAATAACCTTTTTCTAGATAAATATTGTTATTGAAAAATTTGTATGCTTCATAAAAGTGGATGGCTTATTGCGGGAAATGATACTGGTATAATAGAAGAAATTAGTTGGCTTTTTTTATCAACCAACTAATTTCTTCTATTATACCAGTATCATTTCCCACAATAAGCCATCCACTTTTATGAAGCATACAGATTTTTCAATAACAATATTTATCTAGAAAAGAAATTATTTTTTGCTTTTGAGTGCATTTTAATTCACATAGAAGTGTATTCACTAAAAGTTTTCTCTTAATTTGTTTTATTTTATACTTTTTAGTCTTTTTATTAAAATTATCTAGTACATACATAACCAACCAAAATTCAATTTGTTTTGAAAATTTTCAATTTAGACAGAAGTGAGTTGGCAACCCTAAATGTTAAATATTGAATACTAGCAGAATTTCAACGGATTTAGTGAAGCTATACAAGCTCTTTAAAATATATAGTAGATACTTTTTAAATTAAAATTAGCTTTTCTTAAAACTTAATCATATAGGCTTGTAACAATCCGTTTCCCAGCCTACTGCATTCAAATATTACGATAATTTTATTTCGGAGAAAGAAATAAAATAGCGTTTTAAAGTGTTTTCTTAGTTATAAATAATCCATTTTCTTCCTATTTATAAATATTGAATGCACGTAAGGAAATTAAACGGTTGTTTGTAAGATTGTTTCTGTTAGCAGCAATGAAGAAGCAACCATGCAGGGTTTCTAAGCTCAACTCCATTTAAGACTTTCTTGTTCGATTTTCTCGATAACGGCTACTCCCACGATAAAAATGTAGAAGGAAAAGAAATACTCTAATTTATTAGTAGTACAAGTTTCATTTGAAAAATATTTCGATATGAGCAATACAGGTGACGCCCGATTTACGCGCGCTTTCATATGAACGCCATTTCTAATGAACAAATATGCAACCCGCCATAACGCGAAAGAAATACTTTTGAACTAAAACATACCTTTCTTTTTATAAAAAGTAAAGACGCATTTATTCGTCGACAATTTGATTGTACACTAAATTTAATGTAAATTATCAATCGTCAACAGTAGCAGCCCTACAGTATGTACAAATATAATAGTATTTGCGCCACCGTTCTCATTTCTACGCCTTCGCTACCTTTGAAAGTTACATTGTGAAGTCTCAGTCGCATCCTATCGCTCGCCGACAAAGTATACATATTGTTACATTGTGAAGTCTCGCGTTCATTTTCTTTCAACGCGAAAGTAAAAATAGGTAAGCAGTTTGGCTGTTGTCGTCTTTGGCAGTGCTAACGTCATCCATTTAGCTGTCGTTTATCTCTGTGATTTTAATTCTTAATCTAACTATATATTAATTTTACGTTGACGTCTTTAGACATTTGTTTACAATTTATATCGGCGTATTTCTCGAGAACCGTTCGTCGTAAAGATATGCGGTAAACGGCGTTTTGTTTCTACTGGTTATGAGGTCGTTTGTTAAAGTGTCCCGGGTTCGAATCCAGGAGACAATTATATTTTCCCGTAAGTTTACACGGGATTTTCGATTTTTCAGAGTGCAAGGTTTTCTTCCTGCATTCGTTAAAATACGTAAATATACTACCTTATTCTTGCCATCTTTATACGTTACACGGTCGGATTTTCAGAAATACGCATTCTTTTTCTAACTGTTGTGGATTTTTCGTACTCCTTCCGGGCGTTGCCAAGGAGACTCTCATTGCTGCCTCCGATTCATTTAATGCCAATTAAACCTTCATTCGCTTCGAACTGTTGTTTGAGCATCGAAATTAATGAAGCATAGCAACGTACATATTTACGGATAATTCTTCTGTTGACTGCGCATAGGAAGAGTTTCTAGCTGTATCAATAACGTGTATAACAAACAAATTCCCAGAGAATTGTGGTTTATTTTAAATTTTGCATTTAAATTGTTTTTATTTTAACGTTTAAAAATGGCACCACCATCTGATGCAATTGATTTAGCAAGAACTGAAAGAAGACGTGAACAAAAACGACGTTCAGCCGCTAAGCGACATCTTTCAGCGTCTCAAACTGAACGTGAAAGAATAAGAGAAAAAGATGGTTTTACGCAAAGAAATTTTTACGAAAAAGAAAATTTTACGCAAAAAAAATTTTTACGCAAAAAAACTTTTGACGCGGAAAAAAATTTTTACGCGAAAAAAATTTGTACGCGAAAAAGATTTGTACGCGAAAAAAATTTTTACGCGAAAAAAAAATTGTACGCGAAAAAAAATTTTTACGCGAAAATAATTTGTACGCGAAAAAAAATTTTTACGCGAAAATAATTTGTACGCGAAAAGAAATTTTTACGCGAAAAAAATTTGTACGCGAAAAAAAATTTTTACGCGAAAATAATTTGTACGCGAAAAAAAATTTGTACGCGAAAAAAAATTTTTACGCAAAAAAAATTTTTACGCGAAAAAAATTTGTACGCGAAAGAAATTTGTACGCGAAAAAAAATTTTTACGCAAAAAAAATTTGTACGCGAAAAAAAATTTTTACGCGAAAATAATTTGTACACGAAAAAAAATTTTTACGCAAAAAAAATTTGTACGAGAAAAAAAATTTGTACGCGAAAAAGATTTGTACGCGAAAAAAATTTTTACACGAAAAAAAAATTGTACGCGAAAAAAAAGTTTTACGCGAAAATAATTTGTACGCGAAAAAAAATTTTTACGCGAAAATAATTTGTACGCGAAAAGAAATTTTTACGCGAAAAAAATTTGTACGCGAAAAAAAATTTTTACGCGAAAATAATTTGTACGCGAAAAAAAATTTTTACGCAAAAAAAATTTTTACGCGAAAAAAATTTGTACGCGAAAGAAATTTGTACGCGAAAAAAAATTTGTACGCAAAAAAAATTTGTACGCGAAAAAAAATTTTTACGCGAAAATAATTTGTACACGAAAAAAAATTTTTACGCAAAAAAAATTTGTACGCGAAAAAAAATTTTTACGCAAAAAAAATATGTACGCGAAAAAAAATTTTTACGCAAAAATAATTTGTACGCGAAAAAAAATTTTTACGCGAAAATAATTTGTACGCGAAAAAAAATTTGTACGCGAAAAAAAATTTTTACGCAAAAAAAATTTTTACGCGAAAAAAACTTTTACGCGAAAAAACTTTGTACGCGAAAAAAATTTTTTACGCAAAAAAAATTTGTACGCGAAAAAAAATTTTTACGCCAAAATAATTTGTACACGAAAAAAAATTTTTACGCAAAAAAAATTTGTACGCGAAAAAAAATTTTTACGCGAAAATAATTTGTACGCGAAAAAAAATTTTTACGCAAAAATAATTTGTACGCGAAAAAAAATTTTTACGCAAAAAAAATTTGTACGCGAAAAAACATTTTTTCGCGAAAATAATTTGTACGCGAAAAAAAATTTTTACGCGAAAATAATTTGTACGCGAAAAAAAATTTGTACGCGAAAAAAAATTTTTACGCAAAAAAAATTTTTACGCCAAAATAATTTGTACACGAAAAAAAATTTTTACGCGAAAATAATTTGTACGCGAAAAAAAATTTTTACGCAAAAATAATTTGTACGCGAAAAAAAATTTTTACGCAAAAAAAATTTGTACGCGAAAAAACATTTTTTCGCGAAAATAATTTGTACGCGAAAAAAAATTTTTACGCGAAAATAATTTGTACGCGAAAAAAAATTTGTACGCGAAAAAAAATTTTTACGCAAAAAAAATTTGTACGCGAAAAAAACTTTTACGCGAAAAAACTTTGTACGCGAAAAAAAATTTTTACGCAAAAAAAATTTGTACGCGAAAAAAAATTTTTACGCGAAAATAATTTGTACACGAAAAAAAATTTTTACGCAAAAAAAATTTGTACGCGAAAAAAAATTTTTACGCAAAAAAAATTTGTACGCGAAAAAAAATTTTTACGCAAAAAAAATTTGTACGCGAAAAAAAATTTTTACGCGAAAATAATTTGTACGCGAAAAAAAATTTTTACGCAAAAATAATTTGTACGCGAAAAAATATTTTTACGCAAAAAAAATTTGTACGCGAAAAAAAATTTTTACGCAAAAAAAATTTGTACGCGAAAAAAAATTTTTACGCGAAAATAATTTGTACGCGAAAATAATTTGTACGCGAAAAAAAATTTTTACGCAAAAAAAATTTGTACGCAAAAAAAAATTTTTACGCAAAAAAAATTTGTACGCGAAAAAAACTTTTACGCGAAAAAACTTTGTACGCGAAAAAAAATTTTTACGCAAAAAAAATTTGTACGCGAAAAAAATTTTTACGCGAAAATAATTTGTACACGAAAAAAAATTTTTACGCAAAAAAAATTTGTACGCGAAAAAAAATTTTTACGCAAAAAAAATTTGTACGCGAAAAAAAATTTTTACGCGAAAAAAATTTGTACGCGAAAAAAAATTTTTACGCAAAAAAAATTTGTACGCGAAAAAAAATTCTTACGCAAAAAAAAATTGTACACGAAAAAAAATTTTTACGCAAAAAAAATTTGTACGCGAAAAAAAATTCTTACGCAAAAAAAATTTGTACGCGAAAAAAAAATTTTACGCAAAAAAAATTTTTACGCGAAAAAAGGTTTGTACGCGAAAAAGCATTGTTGCCCGGAAAAGACCACAAAAAAGTTGTACGCGGTAAAAAAATTATTACCCGGAAAAAATTTTACCTAGAAAAAAATTAGCACGTATAACATCTTCCGTACGATAAAAAAACATTATACAAGAACATTTTCGCGTCAAACATATTAGTCAAAACATTTTTACGATAAATATTCAAGCGGAAAAATAAATGCAAGTTGGGAAAACCTTTGATAAACGAAACAGTTGATCCTGGGAAAAGAAAATTTACGAAAGAAATAATCGTACGTTGAAAATCCGTAGGAAAGAAATTGATGAACGGCAAGCAAAGGCTTTAAACCAGAAATTGTTGTGAAAACTTTTGAGAAGAAATATTTCCGCAAAGGAAAGTGACACAGTCGAAATGTCGGAGTGATAGATTTGCGGAAGAAATGAAGAAGTCAAAAGAATTCCATCGGAAGAAAGAACTGGCGAGAATAAGCGGAAACTTTGTCGGAAGCTTCCACGGCAGGCAAATGTACGATAACTTATTTCCTAGGTATAGACACACTTGCTCAGAAGGTATTTCCCTTCCTCCAAGAAACCGCGAAGCATATACGCCAAGCTAAGGAAACGGCTTTTGAGGAGCCGGTAAAGCGGTTCAATCGGGGCTAAATCGTTCAGAAACCACACAGCGAACAAATCGGGGAGATATAGTCGGAAAATTTGGTATCGCGGTACCAGGAATTATAAAGGCGAACAAGTATATGAGATGCTCCCATAACCCAAGCCTACCGCACGATCCACGAACATTGGCGAAACAAGGATGATAAACTACGGGACAATTGAGTTAAAAGCGGAGAGAAGGTACTCACCACCTCTAAAGGTGTCTTACGGCGGATCCGGAGATGAACCGGCGGCTATCGGCCCCAATAGGTGCGCCCGCGGGGGAGGGCTGATCGACCGCTTCCAGCATCCGTCACACACGACTTTCCTCCGCAGAGGACTCGCCGACAATAACAGTTTACCGAGGCGCCCGCAGGTCGGCCGGAGCGCGCGTGCATGGATCTCCGCGGCGACGGAGGAGGGAGGGAGGGAGGGAGGGAGGGAGGGAGGGAGGGAGGGAGGGAGGGAGGGAGGAGGGGGGGAAGGGGCGCATATCATGTACGTTTAACGTATCCATCCGTCTTCTAACGACTGCAGACATTGTATAACACCGCATATTTTGCACGCTGATTACATTTTCTCGCTTCCCACAACCTCCCTTGCAAACCTGGGTAAATTTGTAAAGTTAATTTTAACTTTTTCATATACAAAGTACATTGAGAAAGTATTGTAATCCCGAAAGAATTCGATGGAAATGTGCTAAAGAAAGTGGTTTACGCCATATAGTCCGTCTGTCCGCGACTCTAGAGCGTGAATGGTAGAGCGAAAACGAAAGAAAAATCGTACTTGGGCAATTTATCATACAAAAGGGAAGTGGTTTAATATTTATTTAAGTTGAGGTTT
This sequence comes from Uropetala carovei, assembly GCA_036926305.1. Lineage (NCBI taxonomy): Eukaryota > Metazoa > Arthropoda > Insecta > Odonata > Petaluridae > Uropetala > Uropetala carovei. Next base: position 58,361 of record JAXCHB010000546.1, read on the forward strand.
ATAGCGGTTGTACATAGGTTGTTTTTGTTTTATCAAAAGATAACAAAACGACGCGTGTATGAGAGTTGTATATTGTACCGATTTTTGTTATCCTTTAACCTGTTAATTTTGGTCGAACCGTGGATGCGTGAAAAACAGATAATTAAATAAAATAGACGTGAAGTAAAAGTGCGTAAGAAATGGAAATAACATTTTCCTCGAGAGCGGAGGGAGAAACGTAAGCACAACGTACCACCTGTTGCTATTATCCAAGAAGAAGGATACGGAAAAAGGCCCACGGAATGTCTTGCCGAAACCACCCGGAACGATCGCCGTAGCAGAAGCGGAGTATTTCTATCGTCATTCAAAAAGTCTAAGCAGTGAAGACACGCTTCTCCGTACTAGGAGTGAAGCACCCAGCCCCTTCCGAATCACCGAGACGTCACCCCTCGCCAACCTCCACCGATTCCCCCCCCCCCCCCCCCGAATCCTTTTTTGCAGAAACCTATCGTTCGGGTAGCGGGAGACTTTGAAATTCCACCATGACGTTCCTTCCAACGAGAGCACACCGAGGAGGGGGGGGGCATCACGAGAAAAAAATAAGAATTGGTTTCTCGGCATATCAGGGACACGTGCACAGAAGGAACATTTACTGAGTAAGGAATCGAAATACAAAATGCCACGCGATATCGTAAGATAACTACACAGACCTTCCTATGCCAATCCTTCTTCATAACATTACGATTAAGTAGCATTTGTGAAATTCAGAAAATCAATGGAACAGAAAATATTGAAACTAGCAATATAACGGAAAACTGCACAGGACCGTAAATGAAAATTAAAGAGAATAGGTACATCAAAAGAGAGTGAATACGCGTATTCCACCCATACATTAATATGGGATAACATTGTATAAAAAACATTTACAAAAATTAGCAAAAAAAAAATTTTTAAAAGTCATTCATTACAACTAGCTAACTTGATACGCTTATTGGATCCAGTTGGACAAAATACACTCGAGGAGAGAAAATGGAAATGATATTTATTCTAGCGAACTCGTTTCAGTTTGCTTTTTAAGTCGGGTATAATCGCGAAAGACATCCCACAAAAGGATTCCATTAGATACATCTTTTACGATATTCATGCATTATTGACACATCTCCCACCGCTCACTTTTTTCTCCTTTCCCTGTCTTCATTTAAGCGGCTTGCAGAACACGTTAATTTTACGTTCGTAAGGTATACACGGTAATGTCCGTCGTCAAGGTATTCAGCGATGAAATGTCAAATTCAGTGCAAATTACCTGCATCAAACTTATATTCGTAATAAAGCGTACAATATCTCAATTTTACAGGAGCAAATTAATGAAATCCTGCACGCAGAGAAGTGGAGTCGGCGGCTCAGGATAGCCCTTCTAAGACTAACATTTTAAGTAAAATATTTCGGAGAATACGGGTAGGCGGTACCGGTGCAACCGAGTTAGATGGGAGTACGGGTGGAAGGTCCGGGAGTTTGGGAAAGCGGGAGGTTAGGCGTAAGCAGCGAAGGAAGAGGCGGGGGAGAAAGATAGAGGGGTGAGAACGAGAAGGAGCGAGCTAGCGAGGTTTCGGGCCAGAGGAGGAGTGAGACAGGGCTCTTGAGGTAGGAAAAAAGACGAGAATGGAATGGGGAGGGAGAGTGAGACAGGGCTCTTGAGGTAGGAAAAAAGACGAGAATGGAATGGGGAGGGAGAGTGAGACAGAACGAAGTGTTTGCGCTTCGGAGAGAGGGATGAGTAAGGAGAGAGGGGTGGGTAAGGAGAGAGGGGTGGGTAAAGAGAGAGGGATGGGTAAGGAGAGAGGGATGGGTAAGGAGAGAGGGATGGGTAAGGAGAGAGGGATGGGTAAGGAGAGAGGGGTGGGTAAGGTGGGTGGGCGTAACGAGCAACGGAAGGTACGAAGGAATGGAATGGTTTGCGGTATGGCGCGAAAGAAAAATAGCTTCACGCAAATATATTACAGTAAGTCCCCGACTTACACGGTTAATTCGGTCCAAAAATTTCCGTGTAAGTCGAACAATGTTTAAACCAATACCTTTTTTCAAGCAGCGCAGTAGCGGCTACGTAAGAACTTCAGTGGAAACGTACAGCAAACGCCATCTTTTGAGTAGCTGGTCAAGTAATCTAATACGCACGGCAGTTACACAAATTTGACATTCACTTCATTGGATAATTAAAGCCGAAAAAAGTAGAGCTCATAAAAGGAAAATGTTAAGAAAATGAAAATTTATTCATTACTTAAGTAAAAATCTTAGTAATTGCATACATAGTGTATACCTGGGGTGCCCAAACTTTTCTACTTTAATCCTGATAATTGTCTTACGGGCTACTAATTTTTTAAATATAGGTATAAAAAGGGATTTTAAGAATGAATTAGACTACAAATTTACCGTAAAATGCATTTATTATACATCATACATAAAATGATATTATACAACTGATTTCTTTAATTAAATTTAATCTTGATTTACGCGATTATGGGCACGTTTACACTGCATGTAACTAGAAACAGAGAGAAGTAAACAGTCTCTTCGAGATGTTCATTAGTGAGAGCATTTCTGGTTTTTAATTTCATTAAGTTCATATTAGAAAATAGAACTCCATACTCAAGTCGGTTTCCGTCAAATATCTCCTTAAAAACGTCGTAATCGGTCATCTTCGTGAGGACCAAAGTTGTAGAGAATAACATTTCTTCCAAGTTTTGTTTGAAACAAATTTCGGAGATATTTTGCTTTTTCTTCCCACTTACTTGATTACTAATGTCATATCGCAAAGCAATAAAAAAATTAATACAAAAAATAAATAAGTAAATAAATACAGATATAATCATTACAGCAATAAAATAAAAATTTAACCAACGGAAAAAAACAGTAGCAAGAGATGCCAATTCTCAGTTTAATCAGTCATACTTATCGTTAATTACGCTTTTGCCAACCTCCAAAACAGTTCAGCTTGCGGCCTAGAGCCGTTAACAAAATTCACGACGGCACGATAAAAATTAATAAAAAAGCTGGGAACCGAACCCGAAGTTCTGTTTTAGCGATATTATTCCGGCATCTGTCTTTTTTCCCTTTTCAAGTGTTATTTCCTCAAAATAAATGCTACTTCGATCTACACGTCCCGTACTCAAATCTGTACAGACGCGCCTAACGAAACTCCCTCCTCGTCCTTCATCGCTAAGACGTCCGGAATCCGACCAACAACTATTACTTCTCACCGTCAATCGAACGCGACGCGATCAAACGAGCAAGTTTGACCCCACACTTGCATTTTGTTTGATTTTGAGCTCAAGTCTTTCACGTTTTTTGTATTTTCCTATTTTTGTCTCAGTTTATTGCGTGTAGCAAAAAGATTTTTTTATTTTAATTTTGAAGTAATTAAAAAATAAAGATTTCTTGACCCCACTTGTCCGGCAACGACACCTTTTGCCAACAAAAGTTTTTCGTGGACCTGATATAATAATTCGTAATTATTGACTTTTGTTTATATTAATCACTCAATTACATGTGATCGATTGTTTATGAATTGGCTTGACAATAGCTTAGTAATCTTCCAGCATAACAATGAAAAGAAAAAAAATTTGCAGTCTTACAATAGATAGGGAAACGTAGAAAGTTCTTGCAGGTGCTAGGAAAAGAGCTAGTAATCCCTTACATGAAGCAAAGGGCAGCGACCGTACCGAACCTCCACTTCTCAATACGAAGAAATGTTCAGAAGAGAAAAATTGAGATTGGTAATGGAGGCAAACCAAGAGAGGAAGATGTGTGACAGAAAGCACGACAAAAAAGTGCAAAACAGATGTACAAAGTGCAGTCATTTCATATGTGACCAGCATACTTCGAATCTAAACACAAAAGGAGAATTCTGATTCTATGTACATATGTTAATGCGAATGAATATACCTGAACTAGTAATAAAAGAATACTTTTTTTTCTTATTTTTCTTGCAAAATATTGAACTTCATTTAAATAGACCTAAAATTTCATAAACAAAGGTCGTGTAAGGTAATGTCCAATAACAAAAGATATCAATATTAACTAATATGGTGCTAAAACCATGTTTAATAAATCTAAACCAATGAAAAATATGAGAAAATAAAGTAATTGTCTACTCAGTGACCTTCTATGAACAAAATAAATTCGGGGTCAAATCTGACCCCACTCGACAAATTAGTCTCGCCCGTTTAAAGGTTAAGCTTACCTCAAGAGACGGCGCTCCCCCCGCCTACGGAGCGCGCCCAGCTGAACCGTGGTGAAAAATAAATATTTGAAAATTTTAAGACATACACTCTGCAGGATATAGTAAAAAAAAAAAAAAAACGTTCAAGGGTGTTCTGCGAAAAGAAAAATGTAACACTTCCAAGTCAAGAGACTCGCTCCAGAATCCCCAATTTAAGTTGTCGATTTGCGAATGCCAATCTTAATTAACAGTTACTGGCCCTGAAAAGGGCCTTTTTTTTGGAGCTCCGATAGGAGACGAAGGACTTATGCACGCTCTCCGCGGATACGGCGTGCAAGCTGGATGTCTTTCGGCATGATGGTGACTCGCTTGGCGTGAATGGCGCACAGGTTGGTGTCTTCGAAAAGACCCACGAGATAAGCCTCGCTAGCCTCCTGAAGAGCCATGACTGCCGAACTCTGGAAGCGCAGGTCAGTCTTGAAGTCCTGAGCTATCTCACGTACCAGGCGCTGGAAGGGCAGCTTGCGGATGAGAAGTTCCGTGCTCTTCTGGTATCTCCTGATCTCACGGAGGGCCACAGTACCGGGCCGGTACCTGTGGGGCTTTTTGACGCCTCCAGTGGCCGGTGCACTCTTGCGGGCAGCCTTGGTGGCGAGCTGCTTCCGTGGAGCCTTGCCTCCTGTTGACTTACGGGCAGTCTGCTTCGTACGGGCCATCTTCCTCTCTGCAGATGCAAAAGAAAAATCATAAAGCACACTTTTGCTTTTGCCTCTTTTATATCTTCGTGGAACCGCGTCCCTAAGCAACAGTCTGATTGGTTGCCGCCATTTCATTTTCCGGCCACGACGTCACGTCGAAAGGAGGTATAAGAACACGGAATTCCGGCTGGGCATGATCACAACTGCGACTTAGCTTCAGAGATGACTGGACGTGGAAAAGGAGGCAAAGGCTTGGGCAAGGGTGGTGCCAAGCGTCATCGCAAAGTTCTTCGCGATAACATCCAAGGAATCACCAAGCCAGCTATTCGCCGTCTTGCTCGTCGTGGTGGAGTGAAGCGTATCTCCGGCCTGATCTACGAGGAGACCCGCGGCGTGCTCAAGGTGTTCCTCGAGAACGTCATCCGCGATGCCGTTACCTACACCGAGCACGCCAAGAGGAAGACCGTCACGGCCATGGACGTTGTCTACGCCCTAAAGAGGCAGGGACGCACCCTGTACGGATTCGGCGGTTAGACTATCTTCTGCAACAATCTAGGAGTAAAAAAACTCGGCCCTTTTCAGGGCCACCACATTCTCCATAAAGTACATCTGCTAAGCCAACCAAAAGAAATGGAAAAAAGACGAAATTAAGTCTGGAAAAAGAATTAAGGACAAATTTTTGGGAGAGCTCCTCCAACGCGTACATATTTGCAAGTGTGGTCTTTTCTGTTGTGGGCAAGGACCTCGCCCAACAACCGTAAAATAAAAGTTTCAAACTCAGATAATGCGCATTTTCTTTGACTTGAGTACCTGCCCGTCATGAATGAATGTATGTACCAAGGGAAGATGACAAGAAGAAAAAAAAAGGAGCTGTTTACTCGGTGCTACTGCCGTGGATGGTCGCTAGTAACGCTAGTTTCGAAGACCGCGCAACTCCTGAGTAACCCGCCTTAATGTTCACATATGCCTTCAAGCCACCCACCAGTCTGGTGATTTGAAGGGTATGATGTAGATGAAAAGGGAAGAAAAGCAGCATCCCGCTTGGCGACTTCGTCGCTGCCATACTAGAGACCTTCAACTGCCATCGCGTTGGAGTTTTCCTTATTTCGCTGCCCGCAATTACTTCCCCGAATACCGTAATACGAATCTTGATGACCATTACTACTGCTGTTACCGATTAATGACTGACTCGAAGGAAGAATGAGACTGCTTCGCGACCTTAACAATCCACCCCATCACTGCAGACGTGCGGAGCACCGGGACTTTTCTTTTCCCGACATTAATGAGCTCCTCCTCCTCTCCAAAAGGCAAGAGGTCCAGTACATCATCATCTTATTCCATTGTGTACATTCTTGCTGAATTTTTGATTCTATTTTCTCTTAGTTGGAACTCTTTGACCCTTTTTCCTTGGCCTGTGCACGAGTTGGCAACATTAGCAGCTCCTCTGGTTTTTCGATTTAGTCATGCGTTTTCGGTCCGAGCTGCGTTATGGCCCTGAAAAGGGCCGTTTGATTGTTGAATTGCCTTCTAAGCCTTCTTCTCGGTCTTCTTTGGCAGAAGCACCGCCTGGATGTTAGGCAAAACACCTCCCTGTGCGATGGTAACGCCGGAGAGTAGCTTGTTCAACTCCTCGTCGTTACGGATGGCCAACTGAAGATGACGAGGGATGATCCTAGTCTTCTTGTTGTCCCTTGCGGCATTCCCTGCCAACTCGAGGACTTCAGCGGCCAGATACTCCATCACGGCGGCCAGGTAGACGGGGGCGCCAGCGCCAACGCGCTCGGCGTAATTCCCCTTGCGGAGAAGACGATGGATGCGTCCAACGGGGAACTGAAGCCCGGCTCTGCTAGAACGGGACTTTGACTTTCCCTTGACTTTGCCTCCCTTTCCACGTCCGGACATGTTGATAACGGTTGGTAACTTCTCGGTAGCGAAACAAAGAGACCAGCTGTCTTTACGAACGCTGATCCTCTAGTTCGTTATATATATTTACAAATGTCTCTCCTCACTCTCATCCCGTTTATCCTTCTTCATCGGCCACTCCATTGGACTCACATCCCTAGGTTCGCTCGATGGAATAGGTGACCATATAAACGAAAAACCACTGGCAAACGCCGACTGAATCTGATCAGAGCTTTCTGTTTCCAGACGTGCATCATGCCACCTAAGACTAGCGGAAAGGCTGCGAAGAAGGCCGGTAAGGCCCAGAAAAACATCTCCAAGGGAGACAAGAAGAAGAAGCGTAGGAGGAAGGAAAGCTACGCAATCTACATCTACAAGGTGCTCAAGCAGGTCCATCCCGACACCGGCATCTCCAGCAAGGCCATGAGCATCATGAACAGCTTCGTGAACGACATCTTCGAGAGAATTGCCGCCGAGGCTTCCCGACTTGCTCACTACAACAAGAGGTCCACCATCACCAGTAGGGAGGTCCAGACAGCTGTGAGGCTCCTCCTGCCCGGAGAACTTGCCAAGCACGCCGTCAGCGAGGGCACCAAGGCTGTCACCAAGTACACCAGCTCCAAGTAAATGCTTGGTGGAAGGTGTATCATTACAAAACGGCCCTTTTAAGGGCCATAAAGCAGCTCACGCTAAGATATCCGTACTGCTAATTCTATTTCTTAATTAGGGGAAAAAAATCAAAGAAGGAAACCGGAAAAAAAAAAGTTTAGATAAAATTACATTGAGTGCGGCGAAGATCCCTGAACATGACGCATCAATTGTTGCTACTTTCCATTAAAGGCTGCGATGCTGAAGTCAAACAAAGTTGTTTTCCAATACCACGACTGATTAGTCACTGGCCCCATTGCACTCGGCCGCAGGTGCTCGGAACACTTCCCTATCTCTGGCTTTCCCCCTTCGCTCACGTGCGGATGCCTGCCATTTCCTCTCCTTTTTTTTTTCTTTTCTATCTTCAGAATGCTCAGCGACGGACAAGTTTTTTTTTTTTTTCGCGGTCGACTAGGGCTACTGAGGAGTGGAGAATTGCTTGCCAGAGTACACTTGACTTGGAGCCGAAAGCCTTAGCGAGGTCCCCTACCATTTTCCCCTCTGCCCATTTTTTTTTCTTTTTAAGAATACCAATGCTCAGCGACGGACAAGTGTTGCACGGTCGACTAGGCCTACTGGGGAGTGTAGAATTAATGCCCGAGTGTGGGATTCGAGTTCCTTATTCTCTTCGCTCTGCAATGAGGGTGTTTATTAACACACTCCTTCCCTGTTAACTATGAAGACATCTGTCTAGAACTGGAGGGATACCGAGATTCATTCAGCCCGGATGGCAAACATATTCATGATATCGTCAGATACGGCGGTCGTTAGTCATTCGATTACATTGAGAAAAGAAAAAAAAAGACGAGTAAATGATGAGAAAGGAAAGGTGATGAAATAGATGCCGTTCGCGAGTGGAACTTGACTGCCGCGAGTGAGTTAGAGTTAAGGAAAGAAGTAGAAGCGCAGGTAGGAAAATTAAATGCCTCTTGTTTGCATCCCGTTCCTTTTACATATCGTCCACCTATCTGCCCATCATTCCCAAAGGCTGAGGTTTTCCAAGCGACGTTCTGAGATAAGGCAATCATGCTTCAGTTGAAGACATCGGTGGGCATTTAAGGGTCCCCCCCCTTCCCGATCAATGTAAAAAACAAAAAAAAGGAGGCGTAAATGACACGCACTCGGTATAATTCCTCACATTGGAAAAATAAGTGAGCCGATCCTCACCGCACGATGTTCGCGGGAACAATTCCCGGTTTCCCGGCGGTTACTTTTTTGCGCTAATCCCATGTAAATGCAATGTAACTCC
>JAXCHB010000547.1:7500-10000 GCA_036926305.1 Uropetala carovei
CGCTAGTGCGTATCAACATGCAGCGAGCAAGACATCTCAAGTCCAGACAGGTTGAAACCTCCAGCGGTCAACTTCACCCCAGGTTTCAGGGGCGGTCAACTTCACCCCAATTTTACTAGTTTTTTGCCGAATTCTACATTTACCATCCTACTCAGGTACAAGTGTGTAATTTCTAATTACTTTCTCATTAACCGCCATCGCAAGGCCTATAAGCTGCCCCATCTCTGCTCCCCACATAAAACTTTGAAGGCATCGTAAATTTTGAAAAATGTAGGCTTTCAGAAAAGGCCTATCATATCAAATCTAGATCAATATTTTAGATATTGGTTTGTTACGATCTCTTGTAGAATCTTTAAATGAATATTTCAGCACATTACTTGGATCAAGAAATATGGAAAAAACGACAAGGCAACATTTTCCAACTTCACCCCGTTTGACGGTACTGGATTCTCCTTCTCTGGCTACGGACTTCATCTTCAACGTTAATATTAGTTTTCCTATTTCTACCTACATTTCGACGGCATTTATATTCCGTATCTCTTAACGTCCGTCAGCTAAATATGGTCATTCCTAGTTTTGTACTTGGGGCAGCAATTCAATTTCCCAGAGCATTTCCATGGTTAATTTTTCATTTCTTTTCACTTCATTCTCGACAACGAATAAAATTGCTTCTTCGGCATTTCTGTCGCTGAATATTTCCTTCCGTATTTCTGGCGATAAACTTCAATTGAGAGAGCATTTCTCTAGATAACCTTTATTTTCGAGAGCATTTCTGCGCTAGATTTTTGTATTTCTCAGCATTTCCACGACAAACGTTAGTTTTTGAATTCCTCTCGAGGAAGTCAATTTTGGACAGAAACTTTATTTCTGGCAATAAACATCATTTTCGAGAACATTCCTACGCCTTGCATTCCTCTTCTCGTATCTCAGTCGATGAACGTTATTCTCGAAGGCGTTTCTACGCCATTTTAAAGGGGAGGTTGAAATGATGGGCTTAAAATTTCGAGAGCTATCCTACGCTAAAGGACTTGTTATCGACTAACTTAGTTTTCGACAGCATTAGTTTTTGTATTTCTGGTGGCCTACTCAATTTCCGAAAGCGTTTGTTTCTTCGCTGAACGTCATTGCTTGGTCTTCGATCGCACACCTACGCTAAATATTAGCTTCTCCGGCAATAAACTTAATATCTTCTTCCTCAAATACTATTTTTTTTTTCACACGTTAAAAGAAAAAAAATTCTTCCTTTTTCGAAGAACCTTCGTTTACGATCTCAATTCACGGTGGGCTTCGGAACAGCACGGAAACACGAAGAACTCTGCGGAAACTCGAAGGACCTGACGTCGGTCCTCCGAAGCTGCAGGGGAACTCGAATTCAATTTTCTTTTCATAGGGACAGTGGGAATCTCGCCAATCCACTCCCGTTGGTCGCTAACGAGGCGAGGGGGCACGTGCGCACGTAGAGAGAGTGATGTTTACCCCCGCCGTTCACACGCGCATCATTTTTTTCTTCGGGCTCCCTGCCCGTTCTCAGATTTCCTTCCTCGCGCAACGTTTTCACCTCCCCTTCGCGTCCCTTAAACCTCTCCTTCCTTTCGGTTTCACCCGAGATGTGCGCACACGCCAGGTCCTTCGACTTTCCTCGCAGTTTCCGGTTTTTCACTCTTCGTCAATCTGTGAGCGCTCGGTCGCTCGCTCGCTCGCTCGCTCCGTCCGCCCCCCCGGAAAATCGATAACGTCCCGACGGCTTCGGGGCCCCCCTATTTCTGGGCCCCGGGCGTCGAGGGAGGGGCGGCACGGCGGTTTCGCGGCCCCGTTTTCGAGAGCAGTGGCGACCGAGCGGCGTGGTAGGTCCGAAAAATCGAACCCCGTCCCCCGGGGTCGGCGCACCCGTTCCGGGTCCCGGCGTCGCGTGGCCGCCCCCGAGCGATTTACGGGCCCGTCCGAGCTCCGGGGGCGCGCGGGAGGGTCCGAAACCCCGGAGGTTTCGCGGCCGCCGGGCTTCCCCGGCGGATGCGAGCGGCGCGGCCGGGAGTCTCGTTTTCGAGGGCCGGGCGAACCGAGCGGCGTGGTAGGTCCGAAAAATCGAACCCCGTCCCCCGGGGTCGGCGCACCCGTTCCGGGTCCCGGGCGCCGCGTGGCCGCCCCCGAGCGATTTACGGGCCCGTCGGGGCTCCCGCGGCCGCGGGAGGGGTCGTGTCGCGAAGTCCGAAGATTCCGGTCCCTGCGTCGCGGCGGCCGCGGCAGGCGTCGGCAGGTCCGATTCTAAATAGTGCCCAGGCCGATGAACGATTTGGGAAAATTTCCCGGCCGGACCCCCTAGGGGTCGCCTTAGTCGGGGAGCATGATTATTTCGTTTTGCCTCTATATGGAGTGTGCTCGTCAGGGCCGCTCCGACTCAGCTTGCCGCGTGTCGACGCCTTCCCCTCGGGGTTCGCGGACCGTGCACTTATGCGGCGAAAACTTACTCTTTTCGATCGTGGTTGAGCGCTTATTGCGCCTC
>JAXCHB010000547.1:30000-32500 GCA_036926305.1 Uropetala carovei
ATCAAATCTAGATCAATATTTTAGATATTGGTTTGTTACGATCTCTTGTAGAATCTTTAAATGAATATTTCAGCACATTACTTGGATCAAGAAATATGGAAAAAACGACAAGGCAACATTTTCCAACTTCACCCCGTTTGACGGTACTGGATTCTCCTTCTCTGGCTACGGACTTCATCTTCAACGTTAAATATTAGTTTTCCTATTTCTACCTACATTTCGACGGCATTTATATTCCGTATCTCTTAACGTCCGTCAGCTAAATATGGTCATTCCTAGTTTTGTACTTGGGGCAGCAATTCAATTTCCCAGAGCATTTCCATGGTTAATTTTTCATTTCTTTTCACTTCATTCTCGACAACGAATAAAATTGCTTCTTCGGCATTTCTGTCGCTGAATATTTCCTTCCGTATTTCTGGCGATAAACTTCAATTGAGAGAGCATTTCTCTAGATAACCTTTATTTTCGAGAGCATTTCTGCGCTAGATTTTTGTATTTCTCAGCATTTCCACGACAAACGTTAGTTTTTGAATTCCTCTCGAGGAAGTCAATTTTGGACAGAAACTTTATTTCTGGCAATAAACATCATTTTCGAGAACATTCCTACGCCTTGCATTCCTCTTCTCGTATCTCAGTCGATGAACGTTATTCTCGAAGGCGTTTCTACGCCATTTTAAAGGGGAGGTTGAAATGATGGGCTTAAAATTTCGAGAGCTATCCTACGCTAAAGGACTTGTTATCGACTAACTTAGTTTTCGACAGCATTAGTTTTTGTATTTCTGGTGGCCTACTCAATTTCCGAAAGCGTTTGTTTCTTCGCTGAACGTCATTGCTTGGTCTTCGATCGCACACCTACGCTAAATATTAGCTTCTCCGGCAATAAACTTAATATCTTCTTCCTCAAATACTATTTTTTTTTTCACACGTTAAAAGAAAAAAAATTCTTCCTTTTTCGAAGAACCTTCGTTTACGATCTCAATTCACGGTGGGCTTCGGAACAGCACGGAAACACGAAGAACTCTGCGGAAACTCGAAGGACCTGACGTCGGTCCTCCGAAGCTGCAGGGGAACTCGAATTCAATTTTCTTTTCATAGGGACAGTGGGAATCTCGCCAATCCACTCCCGTTGGTCGCTAACGAGGCGAGGGGGCACGTGCGCACGTAGAGAGAGTGATGTTTACCCCCGCCGTTCACACGCGCATCATTTTTTTTCTTCGGGCTCCCTGCCCGTTCTCAGATTTCCTTCCTCGCGCAACGTTTTCACCTCCCCTTCGCGTCCCTTAAACCTCTCCTTCCTTTCGGTTTCACCCGAGATGTGCGCACACGCCAGGTCCTTCGACTTTCCTCGCAGTTTCCGGTTTTTCACTCTTCGTCAATCTGTGAGCGCTCGGTCGCTCGCTCGCTCGCTCGCTCCGTCCGCCCCCCCCGGAAAATCGATAACGTCCCGACGGCTTCGGGGCCCCCCTATTTCTGGGCCCCGGGCGTCGAGGGAGGGGCGGCACGGCGGTTTCGCGGCCCCGTTTTCGAGAGCAGTGGCGACCGAGCGGCGTGGTAGGTCCGAAAAATCGAACCCCGTCCCCCGGGGTCGGCGCACCCGTTCCGGGTCCCGGGCGTCGCGTGGCCGCCCCCGAGCGATTTACGGGCCCGTCCGAGCTCCGGGGGGCGCGCGGGAGGGTCCGAAACCCCGGAGGTTTCGCGGCCGCCGGGCTTCCCCGGCGGATGCGAGCGGCGCGGCCGGGAGTCTCGTTTTCGAGGGCCGGGCGAACCGAGCGGCGTGGTAGGTCCGAAAAATCGAACCCCGTCCCCCGGGGTCGGCGCACCCGTTCCGGGTCCCGGGCGCCGCGTGGCCGCCCCCGAGCGATTTACGGGCCCGTCGGGGCTCCCGCGGCCGCGGGAGGGGTCGTGTCGCGAAGTCCGAAGATTCCGGTCCCTGCGTCGCGGCGGCCGCGGCAGGCGTCGGCAGGTCCGATTCTAAATAGTGCCCAGGCCGATGAACGATTTGGGAAAATTTCCCGGCCGGACCCCCTAGGGGTCGCCTTAGTCGGGGAGCATGATTATTTCGTTTTGCCTCTATATGGAGTGTGCTCGTCAGGGCCGCTCCGACTCAGCTTGCCGCGTGTCGACGCCTTCCCCTCGGGGTTCGCGGACCGTGCACTTATGCGGCGAAAACTTACTCTTTTCGATCGTGGTTGAGCGCTTATTGCGCCTCGGCGGAAAAATCGCTTCCTCGACTCCTCGCCTCAGGGCGGCGGGGCGAGACCGACTCGGGCGATTCCGAAAGGAAGGACTCGACGAGAACTTTGAAGTGGCGCTCCACGCGGGTCTCCGGGCCCCGGGGCGTCGTCGATCGTCGCGCGGGGCGGGGCGCGGGGTGCGAGAGAGAGGAGGAGGAGGACGCTTCTCTTTTTCTCTCTCCCCCGCGACTCGCGCCGCGCTCGTGTCCGCCGCGAAAGCGACGACACACGCTCCCTGGTTGATCCTGCCAGTAGTCATATGCTTG
>JAXCHB010000547.1:40000-42500 GCA_036926305.1 Uropetala carovei
CCACTTATTCTTTACGAATTCTTTATAAATTATCGCTTTTTTTCCCCTCCCCCCCCCCCTCTAATATCTCCTTAAAAACGTCCTCGTTCGTTATTGGTCATCTTCGTGACGACCAAAGTTCTACACCCCGTGTTGACCGATCACTGGTTTTACATCAAAATCGCTCTTCGATTCATGCTGGGGTGAATTTGACCAACACGGGACGGTTGGAACAGGAATTATTATTTTTTTTTTCATCTTATATTCAAGGCGAAACTCATTTTCAAATAGTCAAAAGTGGGTAAATGAACTTCATATTATACAAATTCGTAGGCTCTAAACAGTTTAGGCATTTAAGGGTGCCATGTTCCTGCATATTAAACTCGGACAAATCCGTGTCAAAGGACACACTGCTACTGATCTCCCCGGGACAAGATCCAACCTTTTTCGCTTTCGGGCAACGGTGTCCTTCTTCTTTGGGTGCCTTAGTTCTTGCAGATATTCCACCAGTGTAGTGTTAACAGTGTTATCTTCAGACATAGGTCTACTTTACGTTATTGGTGGCAAATTCTGCATTAACTTCTCTTTGCAAAGAGGGTGGATTCCGCAAGCTGAGAATCCGCTTATTGCGTTTCGCCGCACTCTCTCCTCTCTCCGAGATCATCAAAAAGTTTGTTCAGCATTCAACTGCGGACGAAGTAGAATTAGCCTTTATTCCACTCACTCGAGCGATTCGTACCGTGACTGTTGCGTGAATTTTGGTATGCATCACTCCATTTGAAAAGCGCTAAAGTAAATTTGAGCGGAGCGAAGCCGTATCTTAATAGTATCGCTAGTGCGTATCAACATGCAGCGAGCAAGACATCTCAAGTCCAGACAGGTTGAAACCTCCAGCGGTCAACTTCACCCCAGGTTTCAGGGGCGGTCAACTTCACCCCAATTTTACTAGTTTTTTGCCGAATTCTACATTTACCATCCTACTCAGGTACAAGTGTGTAATTTCTAATTACTTTCTCATTAACCGCCATCGCAAGGCCTATAAGCTGCCCCATCTCTGCTCCCCACATAAAACTTTGAAGGCATCGTAAATTTTGAAAAATGTAGGCTTTCAGAAAAGGCCTATCATATCAAATCTAGATCAATATTTTAGATATTGGTTTGTTACGATCTCTTGTAGAATCTTTAAATGAATATTTCAGCACATTACTTGGATCAAGAAATATGGAAAAAACGACAAGGCAACATTTTCCAACTTCACCCCGTTTGACGGTACTGGATTCTCCTTCTCTGGCTACGGACTTCATCTTCAACGTTAAATATTAGTTTTCCTATTTCTACCTACATTTCGACGGCATTTATATTCCGTATCTCTTAACGTCCGTCAGCTAAATATGGTCATTCCTAGTTTTGTACTTGGGGCAGCAATTCAATTTCCCAGAGCATTTCCATGGTTAATTTTTCATTTCTTTTCACTTCATTCTCGACAACGAATAAAATTGCTTCTTCGGCATTTCTGTCGCTGAATATTTCCTTCCGTATTTCTGGCGATAAACTTCAATTGAGAGAGCATTTCTCTAGATAACCTTTATTTTCGAGAGCATTTCTGCGCTAGATTTTTGTATTTCTCAGCATTTCCACGACAAACGTTAGTTTTTGAATTCCTCTCGAGGAAGTCAATTTTGGACAGAAACTTTATTTCTGGCAATAAACATCATTTTCGAGAACATTCCTACGCCTTGCATTCCTCTTCTCGTATCTCAGTCGATGAACGTTATTCTCGAAGGCGTTTCTACGCCATTTTAAAGGGGAGGTTGAAATGATGGGCTTAAAATTTCGAGAGCTATCCTACGCTAAAGGACTTGTTATCGACTAACTTAGTTTTCGACAGCATTAGTTTTTGTATTTCTGGTGGCCTACTCAATTTCCGAAAGCGTTTGTTTCTTCGCTGAACGTCATTGCTTGGTCTTCGATCGCACACCTACGCTAAATATTAGCTTCTCCGGCAATAAACTTAATATCTTCTTCCTCAAATACTATTTTTTTTTTCACACGTTAAAAGAAAAAAAATTCTTCCTTTTTCGAAGAACCTTCGTTTACGATCTCAATTCACGGTGGGCTTCGGAACAGCACGGAAACACGAAGAACTCTGCGGAAACTCGAAGGACCTGACGTCGGTCCTCCGAAGCTGCAGGGGAACTCGAATTCAATTTTCTTTTCATAGGGACAGTGGGAATCTCGCCAATCCACTCCCGTTGGTCGCTAACGAGGCGAGGGGGCACGTGCGCACGTAGAGAGAGTGATGTTTACCCCCGCCGTTCACACGCGCATCATTTTTTTTCTTCGGGCTCCCTGCCCGTTCTCAGATTTCCTTCCTCGCGCAACGTTTTCACCTCCCCTTCGCGTCCCTTAAACCTCTCCTTCCTTTCGGTTTCACCCGAGATGTGCGCACACGCCAGGTCCTTCGACTTTCCTCGCAGTTTCCGGTTTTTCACTCTTCGTCAATCTGTGAGCGCTCGGTCGC
>JAXCHB010000547.1:52500-53563 GCA_036926305.1 Uropetala carovei
TGGGGCAGCAATTCAATTTCCCAGAGCATTTCCATGGTTAATTTTTCATTTCTTTTCACTTCATTCTCGACAACGAATAAAATTGCTTCTTCGGCATTTCTGTCGCTGAATATTTCCTTCCGTATTTCTGGCGATAAACTTCAATTGAGAGAGCATTTCTCTAGATAACCTTTATTTTCGAGAGCATTTCTGCGCTAGATTTTTGTATTTCTCAGCATTTCCACGACAAACGTTAGTTTTTGAATTCCTCTCGAGGAAGTCAATTTTGGACAGAAACTTTATTTCTGGCAATAAACATCATTTTCGAGAACATTCCTACGCCTTGCATTCCTCTTCTCGTATCTCAGTCGATGAACGTTATTCTCGAAGGCGTTTCTACGCCATTTTAAAGGGGAGGTTGAAATGATGGGCTTAAAATTTCGAGAGCTATCCTACGCTAAAGGACTTGTTATCGACTAACTTAGTTTTCGACAGCATTAGTTTTTGTATTTCTGGTGGCCTACTCAATTTCCGAAAGCGTTTGTTTCTTCGCTGAACGTCATTGCTTGGTCTTCGATCGCACACCTACGCTAAATATTAGCTTCTCCGGCAATAAACTTAATATCTTCTTCCTCAAATACTATTTTTTTTTTCACACGTTAAAAGAAAAAAAATTCTTCCTTTTTCGAAGAACCTTCGTTTACGATCTCAATTCACGGTGGGCTTCGGAACAGCACGGAAACACGAAGAACTCTGCGGAAACTCGAAGGACCTGACGTCGGTCCTCCGAAGCTGCAGGGGAACTCGAATTCAATTTTCTTTTCATAGGGACAGTGGGAATCTCGCCAATCCACTCCCGTTGGTCGCTAACGAGGCGAGGGGGCACGTGCGCACGTAGAGAGAGTGATGTTTACCCCGCCGTTCACACGCGCATCATTTTTTTTCTTCGGGCTCCCTGCCCGTTCTCAGATTTCCTTCCTCGCGCAACGTTTTCACCTCCCCTTCGCGTCCCTTAAACCTCTCCTTCCTTTCGGTTTCACCCGAGATGTGCGCACACGCCAGGTCCTTCGACTTTCCTCGCAGT
>JAXCHB010000548.1:0-30798 GCA_036926305.1 Uropetala carovei
CCTAGATAACCGTCGTTAATTGGTTCCAGGAAACCACCGACGATTAGCGAAACGACGATGGTCGAAACCGATTTACCCATAGAAATAATGTCATAAGTCAATAATTCGTTCAAAAAGACCTTACCTTAAAAAATTATATATACATACATACGTACGCACGCACGTACGTCTGTTTGTATGTATGCTTGTTTTCACCATTCTGACAGAATGTTTTAAAGCTTTAAGATAGTGTAAAACTTCTGACGTTGTTACATTTCCAGTTCTTCACAATCTTCCTCATTCTGTTCATCCTCTGAATTGGAAACAATTTCATTGATTTGCGATTCTAACACTGTTTTCAAGTCAATTTCATCAATCTCTTTGAAAACGCTTTCTTCAATATTTACGAATTTTTTTCTGCACTTACGTTGGTACCCTCAACCTCATACATCTCATCAATCAACATTTGAATGTCACAATAATCACTATCGCTACGTGCATTGTCACATTAATTAACATCATCGATAACATAGCCACAATTTCTAAAACAATTTATGATACAGGCTTCTTGTACACACTAACGAACGACTGAGAAATGTAATTGCATCTAAAACATTGATTTTAACCATCAATTTCTATCCTCTCTTACTGTGATATATATATATATATATATATACTAGTTAATATGTGCTTGCATTCTGCAAGCATTTTCAAATTTAAGCATTTTTACAAATTCAAATTATTCCCAATCGATTTTGTACATAATCATATAACGATGTCAAATTTGGAGTTTGTTGCTCATTTAGAAGTGCCTTATAATTTTAATCCTCGTATGGGGCAATAATGGAGCAAAACAGCCCTAACATTATGAATTATTACACTCTCAGATTTTTTCCATCTGTTGTAACTACACAACCATAATTCTGCCAAATTTCTAGTTTGTGTCTCATTAAGAAGTGCCTTATAATTATCACAATCGTATGGGGCCGAAAAGGGGCAACACCACCCATTAAAAATTGGAATTTTTGCAATTTTACTATTTTACCTTAGTCTGCCATGAAAATTCTATAATCGTGCCAAATTTCAAATCTCTAGGCCCTATGCAGCTGCCTCGCATTTTTTGTTCTCGCATGGGGCCGAAAAAGTGCAAAACCGCCCCTTAAAAATGAGAATTTTTGTAATTTTATAATTTTACCTTAGGTTGCAATGAAATTTCTATAACCGTGCCAAAGTTCAAATCTCTCGGTCCTATGCAGTTGCATCGCCTTTTTTGTTCTCGAATGGGGCAATAATGGGGCAAAACAGCCCCAAAAAAGAGGATTATATCAATATCGGATTTCCTTCATTAGGTGTAGTTTGACATTAACAGCATTAAAATATAAGCCTCTGATTCCCATTAAAAGCTTATCCATATGAAAGGATAGAGCTTGTTACCAAGGAAGCCTATTGTTAGACCAAGAAAAATTAGCAATTTTTTGCGATAAAAACTATAAAATATAATTCTACTCGGATTTGAATTCTGTCTTCAAAAATAAGAAACTACAAATTTATATCCTATCCGACAGTTTAAGTCTCGTGTTCGTATCTTGAAGGGAAGTAATTTGAAAATGCAAATATAAAACCTTTACACCAATTTACATGTTTTCTTATGGGCAAAAAAATGGGCCAAAATAGCCCTTCAGAATAGGAGTTTCGAAAGTTTCAGATTTTTTCCTTTGGTTGTGACCAGAAACCTATAATCCTACCAAATTTCAAGTTTATGGCACATCTGGAAGGGCCTCATAATTTTGTATCCTCATATACATATATATAATATATACTAGTTGTTATGTGCTTGCATTCTGCAAGCATTTTCAACTTTTAGTATTTTTACAAATTCAAATTATTCCCAAGCGATGTTGTACATAATGATATAACCATGTCAAATTTGGAGTTTGTTCCTAATTTAGAAGTGCCTGATAATTTTATCCTCGTATGAAGCAATAATGGAGCAAAACAGCCCCTAACATTAAGAATTATTACACTCTCAGATTTTTTCCATCTGTTGTAACTAAAAACCAATAATTCTGCCAATTTTGAAGTTTGTATCTCATTACGAAGTGCCTTATAATTATCACACTCGTATGGGGCCGAAAAAGGGCAAAACCAAACATTAAAAATAGGAATTTTTGCAATTTTACAATTTTATCTTTGTTTGCCATGAAAATTCTATAATCGTGCCAAATTTCAAGTCTCTAGGTCCTATGCAGCTGCCTCACATTTTTTGTTCTCGCATGGGGCCGAAAAGGGGCAAAACCGCCCTTTAAAAATGAGAATTTTTGTAATTTTGTAATTTTATCTTAGGTTGCAATGAAATTTCTATAACCGTGCGAAATTTCAAGTCTCTGGGTCCTATGCAGCTGCATCGCCTTTTTTGTTCTCGAATGGGGCAATAATGGGGCAAAACAGCCCCAAAAATGAGGATTATATCAATATCGGATTTCCTTCATTAGGTATAGTTTAACATTAACAGCATTAAAATATAAGCCTCTGATTCCCATTAAAAGCTTACCCATATGAAAGGATAGAGCTTGTTACCAAGGAAACCTATTGTTAGACCCAGAAAAATTAGCAATTTTTGCGATAAAAACTATAAAATTACGCTAATTCTACTCGGATTTGCATTCCGTCTTCAAAAATAAGAAACTACTATTTATATCCTATCCGACAGTTTCAGTCTCGAGTTTGTATCTTGAGGGGAAGTAATTTTAAAATGCAAATACAAAAAGCTCTACACCAATTTACATGTTTTCTTATGGGCAAAAAATGGGGCAAAAAGGGGCCAAAATAGCCCTTCAAAATATTAATTTCGACAGTTTCAGATTTTTTCCTTCGGTTGTGATCAAAAACCTATAATCCTACCAAATTTCAAGTTTCTGGCACATCTGGAAGTGCCTCATAATTTTGTATCCTCCTATATATATGATATATATATATATATATATATATATGTATATATAAATACTAAGGAAGAGGAAAGGTATATATATATATATATATACTAGTTGTTATGTGCTTGCATTCTGCAAGCATTTTCAAATTTTAGCATTTTACAAATTCAAATTATTCCCAAGCGATGTTGTACATAATGATATAACCATGTCAAGTTTGGAGTTTGTTGCTCATTTAGAAGTGCCTTATAATTTTAATCCTCGTATGGAGCAATAATGGAGCAAAACAGCCCCTAACATTAAGAATTATTACAGTCTCAGATTTTTTCCATCTGTTGTAACTAAAAACCCATAATTCTGCCAAATTTCAAGTTTTTATCTCATTACGAAGTGCCTTATAATTATCACACTCGTATGGGGCCGAAAAAGGGCAAAACCAAACATTAAAAATAGGAATTTTTGCAATTTTACAATTTTATCTTAGTTTGCCATGAAAATTCTATAATCGTGCCAAATTTCAAGTCTCTAGGTCCTATGCATCGCCTTTTTTGTTCTCGAATGGGGCAATAATGGGGCAAAACAGCCCCAAAAATGAGGATTATGTCAACATCGGATTTCCTTCATTAGGTGTAGTTTGACATTAACAGCATTAAAATATAAGCCTCTGATTCCCATTGAAAGCTTACCCATATGAAAGGATTGAGCTTGTTACCAAGGAAACCTATTGTTAGACCCAGAAAAATTAGCAATTTTTTGCAATAAAAACTATAAAATTAAGCTAATTCTACTCGGATTTGCATTCCGTCTTCAAAAATTAGAAACTACAATTTATATCCTATCCGACAGATTAAGTCTCGAGTTCGTATCTTGAAGGGAAGTAATTTTAAAATGCAAATATAAAAACCTCTACACCAATTTACGTTCTCTTATGGGGAAAAAATGGGGCAAAAAAGGGACAAAATAGCCCCTCAAAATAGGAATTTCGACAGTTTCGGATTTTTTCCTTCGGTTGTGACCAGAAACCTATATTCCTACCAAATTTCAAGTTTCTAGCACATCTGGAAGTGCCTCATAATTTTGTATCCTCCTATATATATGATATATCATGTGTAAGAAGCATCTATATATTATAGATATATATATATATATATATATATCATGTGTAAGAAGCATCTATATATTATAGATATATATATATATCATGTGTAAGAAGCATTTATATATTATAGATATATATCATCATCATCATCAGCCTTTTTCAGTCCACTGACGGACCAAGGCCTCCCCCAGACTCTTCCAGTTTTCCCTGTCAACTGCCTCCCTCCTCCAAGTTTGCCCCAAGAACTTAACAATCTCTCTGTCCCACCTGTCTTTCGGTCTTCTTTTTGGTCTCTTGATGTTTCTTGGGATCCATTCGATGACACTGGACGTCCAACGCTGGTCATTTCTTCTAGCAATGTGGCCCGCCCACTGCCATTTTAGCACCTTCTCTCTTCTAATCACGTCACAGACTCCCGTCTTCTTTCTTCCCCAGTCGTTCCTCTTTCGGTCTCTTCGGGTGATCCCTAACATGCATCTCTCCATGCCCCTCTGAGTTGTTTGCAGGCACTGTATCATTCTGCCATTCATGGTCCATGTTTCACAACCATATGTCAGAACAGGCAGAACACATTGGTCATACAGTCTCCTTTTTAGGAAGACTGGAATATTTGATTTAAAGATGTTCGCATTCTTGCCAAAAGCACTCCATGCCATCTTCACTCTCCGGTTGATTTCTCCAAGAAGCGAACCATCAGTAGTGATAAGTTGACCTAAGTAAACATAGCTGGTTACTTCTCCGAGTTCTGCTCCGTTGATATGCATCTTGTCAGAATTTGTGAAGGAGTTGTACATAACCTTTGTTTTATTAAGATTCATCTTAAGTCCAGCTTCACGGCTTGCTTGCTCAAGCTCTTCAGTTCTTCTAAGGAGCTCTTCTGGGCTTCCTGCGAACAGTATGATATCATCTGCAAAGCGCAGGTGACTCACAATCAGATATTCTCCATTTACATTTATGCCTTTTTCCTCCCAGTCTAGCGTTTTGAATACTTCCTCTAGAGCTGCTGTAAATAACTTAGGGGACATAGTATCTCCTTGTCTCACTCCCTTTTCGGCCTTAAAGGCACTCGTCTCTTCATGCAGCTGGACAGATGTTGTCACAGTTTCGTAGATATTCTTGATCAAGGTTATGTACGTTTCTTCTACTCCTTGTTTCTTTAGTGCACGTAACACCGACGAAGTTCGGACAGAGTCGAATGCTTTCTCGTAGTCGATAAAGCACATACATAGAGGTAATTCATACTCGTTAGTCCGACTGATTACCTCTCTCACGACTTGGATGTGGTCCATCGTGCTATACCCTCTGCGAAATCCAGCTTGCTCTCTGGGTTGGGCAGCATATAGATGGTTTTGAAGGCGCATAGTGAGTATTTTGGTGAATATTTTGTAGACTGTTGGGAGTAGGCTGATTGGTCTGTAGTTATTCAAGTCTTCTTTGGAACCTTTCTTGTGCAGAAGGATAATACATGCGTGGTTCCATGTTTCTGGTATCTTTTTCTTCCTCAGACAGGAATTAAAAATCTTAGCGAGAATTGTTTCCGTTTGATTAGCCATTGCTTTGAATACTTCCGCTGTGATACCATCCATTCCAGATGCTTTTCCATTCTTCATACTTCTGATTGCGTGTCTCACCTCTTCCGGAAGGATACCTGGGACCTCTTCGGTGGGCATGTTTGCATCATCATTTACTTCATCATTTCCTAGAGGATCCTCATACAGCTTGGTGTAAAATTCTTGTACCCGTTTCAGGATCAGTTTCCTACTATGGGTTATGGAGCCGTCTTCTAGCGTCAAGGCCACCAGCTGTCTCTTTCCGATCGAGAGATGTTGCTTCATTTTCTTGTAACTTCTATTATTTTCTATGGCTTTCTCGATTAGTTCATAATTATATTTTTTCACATCTTCCTTGATGCACTTCCTTATAGTTTTGTTTAGTTCTGCAAAATGGATCATTTCTTTAGGATCATTAGTAATTAACATTTGCCTTCTTTTTTCCATCAGCAGTCTTGTTTTTTCAGTCAACTTTTTCTCTGGCTTTGTTTTAACTGTTCCTCCTATTTCTTCAGCAGTTTCCTTGAGTATCTCTATAAATTGGGATTCAACTTCTTGGTCTTCCAGTGCACTGAATCGATTTTTCAGTTGGAGCTGAAATTCTTCTTTTCGTTCTTTTAGCACCTGCGTGTTGATAATAGACTTAGGCTTCTTCTTTATAAGCTTCTGTCTTTCTAACTTTGAGTTGAATTTTATTCTGCATCTTACCAAGCGATGGTCGCTTCCAGTTTTAAACTGGTTGAGGACGGAAGAGTCTTCAGCCAATTGCTTCTTATTGAGTAGTATGTAGTCACTTTCGTTTTTGGTACCATTGGATCCTTTCTAGGTCCATTTTCTATTGGGACTCTTTTTGAAGAAAGTGTTCATTATATAGAGACTAGTACATTCAGCAAAGTCTACAAGTCGGTCCCCTCGTTCGTTTCTGTCTCCATAGCCCCATTTTCCAACTGCGCTTTCGTCTTCCTTTTCTTCTTCTACCTTGGCATTGAAATCACCCATGACCACTTTTAGATGGCAGCTTCCTTTGTCGTGCAGTTCTCCAACTTCTTGGTAGAAGTCTTCCACTTCCTCATCCGAGTATGATGACGTTGGCGCATAAACTTGGTCTATTTGAAGTTGATCTCTTTTATTTATTTGAAGCACTAGTCTAGCTGTCCGCTCGGATGATCTTTCCATTTCCATGATATTATTCTTCAATTTGTGTTGGCGATGAATCCAACTCCTCCTGTTCTTCCTGTGTCAGTTCCCTTGTAATAAAAAATATCTCCACTCTTCAACTCCAATATTCTTTCACCTTTTCTTCTCACCTCACTAAGTCCTAAAATGTCTCACTTGATCTTCTCCAGTTGTTCTTGGAGCTCTTGAAGTATATCTTCGCTGGACGAAGTCCAGCAGTTAAATGTAGTTAGGTTGAGGTTAAAGGAATTGGGTAAGGATGAGAAAGAGTGGCAGTGGGCGTTTAACCTCCGGGGATTCTTACCACCCTCTGCCTTCCTGCTTTGTTCCTGACCACTGCCACGGTCAGAGGCAATCCAGCCTCCGGAGAATGAGGGCCGTTTTTTATGGGTGTACATGTCATGGGGGGATTGTGGGCCTTAAAACACCACGCTGGCTCAGAGCGGGTTGGTGAGTACCTCATTCACTTTGGCCGGAGATATTGCAGAAAGACTTCACAGCATGGTTGAACCTACCGGTGTCCGAGGACACCACTGTTCTTCGCCCTTTATCCTCCGTTTACACCCTTCCGCCGACTTTGAGGCAGTGAACTGAGGCAGTTGGAAGGGATATATATATATATACTAGTTAATGTGTGCTTGCATTCTGCAAGCATTTTCAAATTTTAGCATTTTTACAAATTCAAATTATTCCCAATCGATGTTGTACATAATCATATAACCGTGTCATATTTAGAGTTTGTAGCTCATTTAGAAATGCCATATAATTTTAATCCTCGTATAGGGCAATAATGGAGCAAAACAGGCCCTAACATTATGAATTTTTACATTCTAAGATTTTTTCCATCTGTTGTAACTAAAAACCCGTAATTCTGCCAAATTTCAACTTTGTATCTCATTAAGAAGTGCCTTATAATTATCACAGTTGTATGGGTCCGAAAAACCACCCATTAAAAATTGGAAATTCTGCAATTTTAGAATTTTATCTTAGTTTGCCATGAAAATTCTATAACCGTGCCAAATTTCAACTCTCTGGCTCCTATGCAGCTGAATCGTCTTTTTTGTTCTCGAATGGGGCAGTAATGGGGCAAAACAGGCCCAAAAATTAGGATAATATCAATATCAGATTTCCTTCATTAGGTGTAGTTTAACATTAACAGCATTAAAATATAAGCCTCTGATTCCCATTAAAAGCTTACTCATATGAAAGGATAGAGCTTGTTACCAAGGAAGCCTATTGTTAGACCCAGGAAAATTAGCAATTTTTTGCAATAAAAACTGTAAAATTACGTTAATTCCAATCCGATTTGAATTCTGTCTTCAAAAATAAGAAACTACAATTTATATCTTATCCGACAGTTTAAGTCTCGAGTTCGTATCTTGATGGGAAGTAATTTTAAAATGCAAATATAAAAACCTCTACACCAATTTTCATGCTTTCTTATGGGCAAAAAATGGGGGAAAAAGGTGCCAAAAAAGTCCCGCACAATAGGAATTTCGAGAGTTTAGGATTTTTCCTCTGGTTTTGACTAAAAACCTATAATCCTACCAAATTTCAACTTTCTACCACATCTGGAAGTGCCTCATAATTTTGTATCCTTCTATATATATATATATATATATACTAGTTAATATGTGCTTGCATTCTGCAAGCATTTTCAAATTTTAACATTTTTACAAATACAAATTATTCCCAAGCGATGTTTTACATATTCATATAACCATATCAAATTAGGAGTTTGTTGCACATTTAGAAGTGCCTTATAATTTTATTCTCGTATGGAGAATTAATGGAGCAAAACAACCCCTAACTTTTAGAATTATTACACTCTCAGATTTTATCCATCTGTTGTAAATAAAAACCCATAATTCTGCCAAATTTCAAGTTTGTATCTCATTAAGAAGTGCCTTATAATTATCACACTCGTATGGGGCCGAAAAAGGGCAAAACCACACATTAAAAATAGAAATTTTTGCAATTTTGCAATTTTATCTTAGTTTGCCATGAAAATTCTATAATCGTGCCAAGTTTCAGGTCTCTAGGTCCTATGCAGCTGCCTCGCATTTTTTGTTTTCGCATGGGTCCGAAAAGGGCCAAAACCGCCCTTTGAAAATGAGAATTTTTGTAATTTTGTAATTTTATCTTAGGTTGCAATGAAATTTCTATAACCGTGCGAAATTTCAAGTGTCTGGGTCCTATGCAGCTGCATCGCCTTTTTTGTTCTCGAATGGGGCAATAGTGGGGCAACACAGCCCCAAAAATGAGGATTATATCAATATCGGATTTCCTTCATTG
Source organism: Uropetala carovei (assembly GCA_036926305.1). Classification (NCBI taxonomy): domain Eukaryota; kingdom Metazoa; phylum Arthropoda; class Insecta; order Odonata; family Petaluridae; genus Uropetala; species Uropetala carovei. The sequence continues at coordinate 9,030 of JAXCHB010000548.1, forward strand.
GGTGTAGTTTAACATTAACAGCATTAAAATATAAGCCTCTGATTCCCATTAAAAGCTTACCCATATGAAAGGATAGAGCTTGTTACCAAGGAAACCTATTGTTAGACCCAGAAAAATTAGCAATTTTTTGCGATAAAAACTATAAAATTACGCTAATTCTACTCGGATTTGCATTCCGTCTTCAAAAATAAGTAACTACTATTTATATCCTATCCGACAGTTTAAGTCTCGAGTTCGTATCTTGAGGGGAAGTAATTTTAAAATGCAAATATAAAAACCTCTACACCAATTTACATGTTTTCTTATGGGCAAAAAATGGGGCAAAAAGGGGCCAAAATAGCCCTTCAAAATAGTAATTTCGACAGTTTCGGATTTTTTCTTTTGGTTTTGACCAAAAACCTATAATCCTACCAAATTTCATGTTTCTGGCACATCTGGAAGTGCCTCATAATTTTGTTTCCTCATATATATATCTATAATATATAGATGCTTCTTACACATGATATCTATTATATATAGATACTTCTTACACATGATATCTATAATATATGGTCGCTTCTTACACATGATATATATATATATATATATAAGAGGATACAAAATTATGAGGCACTTCCAGATGTGCTAGAAAGTTGAAAATTGGTAGGATTATAGGTTTTTAGTCACAACCAGAGGGAAAAGTCCGAAATTGTTGAAATTCCTATTTTGAGGGGCCATTTTGGCCCCTTTTTGCCCCATTTTTTGCCCATAAGAAAGCATGTAAATTGGTGCAGAGGTTTTTATATTTGCATTTTAAAATTACTTCCCCTCAAGATACGAACTCGTGACTTATACTATCGGATAGGATGTAAATTGTAGTTTCTTATTTTTGAAGACAGAATTAAAATCCGAGTAGAATTAGCGTAAATTTATAGTTTTTATCGGAAAAAAGTGGCAATTTTTCTGGGTCTAACAATAGGTTTCCTAGGCAACAGTCTTTATGCTTTCATATGGGTAAGCTTTTAATGGGAATCAAAGGCTTATATTTTAATGCCTTTACTGTTAAACTATGCCTAATGAAGGAAACCCTTATTGTAATAATCCTCATTTTTGGAGCACTTTTGCCCAAGTATTGCTCCATACGAGAACAAAAATGATGAGACAGCTCCATATGAACTACAGACTTGAAATATGGCACAATTATAGAAATTTCATTGCAACTGAAGATATAATAAAAAAATAGCAAAAATTCAATTTTTTAAGTGTGGTTTTTCACCATTTCTACCCAATACGAGTGTGAACATTATAACGCACTTCTTAATGAGATAAAAACTTGAAATTTGACACGGTTATATGGTTTTGGAGATAATCGATTAGGAATAATTCGGATTTGTAAAAATTCGTAACGTTATGGCTGTTTTTACCTATTATTGCCCCATACGAGGAATAAATTTATAAGGCACTTCTAAATGAGCAACAATCTTCAAATTTGACACGCTTATATGATTTTTTTTGAAAAACGAAAGGGAATAATTTGAAATTGTAAAAATCCTAACATTTAAAAAAGCTTATTCATTATATATTGACGGGTCTTAGTTAGGATATAGAAGTATATAGGAGGATATAAATGTCCAGCCCAAACTACAATAGTTGGAGAGCTGAAATTTAATACATAGGTGAATCTAAAAAAATAATTGGAGGAAAAATTGCAACAATATGTATTTTCTTGACCATTGAAAATTATAAACTATTTACTAACTTTTCATGGTTTAGGTAATTCTAAATGATCTATAAAGCTGAAATTTTTTCCATTGGTAGAATTTGCCATATAATGGAAACGGGATTATAGAAATTTGTAAATTTTTATTTGTTCGACCGTAATAATCTCTTACATGTTGAACAAATTGACTAATGTTTATGACTTTCTGAAGAGCAAGGAAGCTGAAAATTTTAAGAAAGTTAGGGAATAATGTTTCGGTGAAAATTAAGATTATAATTTTGTTAAAGTTTATTATTGTGGCTGTTAAAAATTCAAAAATTTTAAACAATTAAATTTATATAAATGCACTTCTAGGGGTGCTACATCAATAAAATTTCGGATAAATGTAACATATGCTAAAAACCTATAAATGATTTATAATTATAAATTTAGGGGTTGTTTTTACCTCAAAATTTTTCAATAAGGAAATCGATAAAGAGGTCCAAACTTTTCCGTTTCAAAATTATTTTTCCTCTCCTAATGCTTGCAGAATGCAAGCACACATTAATTAGTATATATCTATAATATATAGATGCTTCTTACACATGATATATCATATATATAGGAGGATACAAAATTATGAGGCACTTCCAGATGTGCCAGAAACTTGAAATTTTGTAGGATTATAGGTTTTTAGTCACAACCAAAGGAAAAAATCCGAAACTGGCAAAATTCCTATTTTGAGGGGCTATTTTGGCCCCTGTTTGCCCCATTTTTTGCCCATAAGAAAGCATGTAAATTGGTGCAGAGGTTTTTATATTTGCATTTTAAAATTACTTCCCGTCAAGATACGAACTCGAGACTTAAACTGTCGGATAGGATATAAATTGTAGTTTCTTATTTTTGAAGACGGAATGCAAATCCGAGTAGAATTAGCTTAATTTTATAGTATTTATCTCAAAAAAGTAGTAATTTTTCTGGGTCTAACAATAGGTTTCCTTGGTAACAAGCTCTATCCTTTCATATGGGTAAGCTTTTAAAGTGAATCAGAGGCTTATATTTTAATGCTGTTAATGTTAAACTACACCTAATGAAGGAAATCCGATATTGATATAATCCTCATTTTTTGGGCTGTTTTGCCCCATTATTGCCCCATTCGAGAACAAAAAAGGCGATGCAACTGCATAGGACCCAGAGACTTGAAATTTGGCATGGTTATAGAAATTTCATTGCAACCTAAGATAAAATTACAAAATTAAAAAAATTCTCATTTTTAAAGGGCGGTTTTGCCCCTTTTCGGCCCCATGCGAGAACAAAAAATGCGAGGCAGCTGCATAGGACCTAAAGACTTGAAATTTGGCACGATTATAGAATTTTCATGGCAAACTAAGATAAAATTGTAAAATTGCAAAAATTCCTATTTTTAATGTTTGGTTTTGCCCTTTTTCGGCCCCATACGAGAGTGATAATTATAAGGCACTCCTTAATGAGATACAAACTTGAAATTTGGCAGAATTATGGGTTTTTAGTTACAACAGATGGAAAAAATCTGAGACTGTAATAATTCTTAATGTTAGGGGCTGTTTTGCTCCATTATTGCTCCATACGAGGATTAAAATTATAAGGCACTTCTAAATGAGCAACAAACTCCAAACTTGACATGGTTATATCATTATGTACAACATCGCTTGGGAATAATTTGAATTTGTAAAAATGCTAAAATTTGAAAATGCTTGCAGAATGCAAGCACATAACAACAAGTATATATATATATATATATATCATGTGTAAGAAGCGTCTATATATTATAGATATATGATATATGTAGGATATAGGAGGATAATAATATCTGGCGCAAACTGTTATACTTGGAGAGCTGCAATTTAATACCGATGTGAACAAAGAGAAATAATCATAGGAATAATTGCAAAATTGTAACAATGTGTATTATTTTGGCCGCTAAAAATTATAAACTATTTTACTAATATTTCGTGGTTTAGGTATTTCTAAATTCGCTATCGAGCTGAAATTTTTTCTACCTGTAGTATTCGCCAAATCATGAAAACGGGAATATAGAAATTTAAAAATATTTATTCGTTCGGCCGTAATAAATTCTCAAATGTTTAACAAACTGACTAATGTTTATGTACTTTCTGTAGATCCAGGAAGCTGAAAATTTTAACATAGTTAGGAAATAAGGTCCCGGTGGTAAATAACATTGAAAATTTTAGAAATATTTATTGCTGTGGCTGTTAAAAATTAATAAAATTAAAACAATGAAATTCATATAAATGCACTTCTAGAGGTGCTACATTGATGAAATTTCGTATAAATGTGAGGTATTCATAACAAATGATAAAAACCTATAAATGTACTGTAATTATAAATTTTAAAATGCACTTCTAGAGGTGCTACATTGATGAAATTTCGTATAAATGTGAGGTATTCATAACAAATGATAAAAACCTATAAATGTACTGTAATTATAAATTTTAGGGGTTGTTTTTACCCCAATATTTTCGAAACAGAAAAATACGTAATTCGGAACCGAGATGCGAACTTATGCATTGGAAGTAATTTTTCGGGTTTTATTTTTACTTTCAGGTGAGAGAAAATGCTTGCAGAATGCAAGTACACGTTCACTAGTATATATATATATATATATGAGGATACAAAATTATCAGGCACTTCCAGATGTGCCAGAAACTTGAAATTTGGTAGGATTATAGGATTTTGGTCACAACCGTAGGAAAAAATCCGAAACTGTCGAAATTACTATTTTGAAGGGCTATTTTGGCCCCTTTTTGCCACATTTTTTGCCCATAAGAAAACATGTAAATTGGTGTAGAGGTTTTTATATTTGCATTTTAAAATTATTTCCCGTAAAGATACGAACTCGAGACTTAAACTGTCGGTTAGGATATCAATTGTAGTTTCTTATTTTTGAAGACGGAATGCAAATCCGAGTAGAATTAGCGTAATTTTATAGTTTTTATCGCAAAAAAGTGGTAATTTTTCTGGGTCTAACAATAGGCTTCCTTGGTAACAAGCTCTATCCTTTCATATGGGTAAGCTTTTACTGGGAATCAGAGGCATATATTTTAATGCCTTCAATGTTAAACTATGCCTAATGAAGGTATTCCGATAATGTAATAATCCCTATTTTTGGGACTGTTTTGCCCCAGTATTGCTCCATACGAGAACAAAAATGAAGAGGCAGCTCCATATGAACTATAGACTTGAAATATGTCACCATTATAGAAAGTTCATTCTAACCGAAGATAAAATAAAAAAATAGCAGAAATTCAAATTTTTAGGTGCGGTTTTGCCCCATTTCTACCCAATACGAATGTGAACATTATGAGGCACTTCGTAATGAGATACAAACTTGAAATTTGTCAGAAGTATGGGTTTTTAGTTACCACAGAAGGACTAAATCCGATATTGTAAAAATTCGTAACATTATGGCTGCTTTGCCCCATTATTGCCCCATACGAGGAATAAAATTATAAGGCACTTCTAAATGATCTACAAACTTGAAATTTGACACGCTTACATGATTTTTTTAAAAGTAGACAGGGAATAATTCGAAATGGTAAAAATCCTACAATTTAAAAATGCTTCTTCATTATATATTGATGGACCTTACTTAGAATATAGAGGGCATACAAATTTCCAGTACAAACTACAATAGTTTGAGCTGAAATTTAATACATAACTGAATCAAAAAAAATAATCAGAGGAAAATATGCAACAATATGTATTTTCTTAGCCGTTAAAAATTATAAACTATTTACTAACTTTTCACGGTTTAGGTATTTCTAAATGAGCTATGAAGCTGAAATTTTTTCCATTGGTAGAATTTGTCATATAATGAAAATGGGATTATAGAAATTTGTAAATTTTTATTCGTTCGACCGTAATAATCTATTAAATGTTAAATAAACTGAATAAAGTTTATGTACATTCTGAAGGGCAAAGAAAGCTGAAAATTTTAAGAAAGTTAGGGAATAATGTTCCGGTGACAATTAACATTGAAACTTTTGTTAAAGTTTTGTATTGTGGCCGTTAAAAATTTGAGGTATTCGTAACAAATGTTAAAAACCTATGAATATTTTATAATTATTAATTAAGGGTTGTTTTTACCCCAAAAATTTTCAATAAGGAAAACACGTAAAGCGGTGAAGAGGTTCAAACTTTTGCGTCAAAAAATTATTTTTCCGATACTAATGCTTGCACAATGCAAGCACACATTAACTATGGTCTGTACCAAACTTAATGATCGCTGGGAGGCGGGGTTAAAATGTGTGGAAAGGGAACCTTGTTGCCGAATCAGTCCACAAACGTGGACCAATTATAGTGCTTCGCAAGTTGGCAGAGACGCTGGATGGATGACTCTTTGTAGGAGTGGGGTCAGACAGGCGAACATCAGTAAACGAAATTATAAAAATGTTGAAAACTTTAATATTTAAAGCTACATAAAATGAAATTACGAGTATTTACGTTTGGTAATATTATCGTAGTAACTACGAATATATTACTTCCTCCTTTGTCTTTCATAAGTAGATATAAAACATTTTCCACGTTATAGGGTACCTATTTTATATGATTGTCATTTAAACAATATAGAATATTCTCTGCTTATATGACAAATAAGAGAAAAGGATGTTATATTTTACATTTTTGAGAATACGTAGAAAAAAAGTTAGCAGGAAGATGAGACTATTTGGTATGCGAAGGGCAAATGTCGGAGCAGGTAGCATAATAAACACAAGGAGGGAAGGACGAGGGAAAAGAATGGTGTGGGATTTCTAAGGGACCACATGTATAACCACAACATATGTTCCGTTCTCACAGTTATTTGCTTCTGGTTTCAAGCAGCTGTTAAGTATATAACGGTAGAACTGCGTAGAACCATCTCGTAACATTTCAGCCAGATGAAAATACTGCCATATTTTCCGTATCCTATCTCGTATTGCCGAAAATACAGAAATTTTAGCCATAGGTTGTAAAGACGCAGCATTCTAAAAGTTTAGGTCTTATTGAACTATTAATTTAAAAAAACCAAGTAGTACAATATGCATCATGAAAGGGAAGAGGGTGCGGAGTAGGAATAAATACACAATATTTAATTTCATCTATTTATTTTTATTATTAACAATCAACTCTATATAATTGCAAATAGTTAATAGATCACATCAAGAAGAAGAGCAAAATATTCTTAAAGGTAGCAGTTGGATTACGGAAGAATTACATTTCGAGTACTTTCTTACTTCTATTGTTACTAATATTTTAAATATAACAAATGCATTACACGGATTAAAGCAAACACATAAGTTAATAATTATCATATTATTAGGAAATCATGATTGGATAAAAGAATAAAATAACGCTTCTCATTGAGTAGGTACTTTTACTTATTCCAAAGACAATAAACCATTACATATTATATACACTGTGATTCAGAGTAAACGTTTGCATGAATATGGGAATATTAAAGAAATTCAAAGTAGTAAAATTACTTAATATATTTAAAACTGCACACAAATTGAACATTTTTACAGGGAAAAACCAGTAAGGCAAAAACCCCATTTGCAGAAAAACGGCCACAAGAAGAGACGTGAAAAAACTGCGAAACCTACTGAGGTAAACTAAGATATAGAGAGCTGTAAAAGAAGCAATGATTAGAAAACATAACAATAAACACGATTAAATTGTGCACATAAATAGTAAGATCAACACTAGAATAAAATAACCGTTTTTGTCAGCATATTATTATTACTGAATTTCATAAAAAGAAGTAAGTAATATAACTTCCTGAAAACCAAAACTTTATTATGAACAAACTGGGTTAAAACATTTACTGTCGTCATTACATTAGGATGAAAAGTATTTCAAATCCCAGATCATTCAAAATAAATTATTGGCTTCTCAAAAGTTATGAAATTATCTCTTTTTCAAATATTCTATTATTAAATTTATCCTGAGAAAACATATGACATTAGATTAATCATAGCCACATCAATGTCACTATTGAAATATAATGATAGGTACAGAGACAGAGTGAATTAAAAATAGAGTAGCTACATATAAAATTTAGGTTATTTGTAAATAGATGAAGTAAAAATAAGAGAATCAATTTTAGGATATAAAATAAACAGAAATGGAATTATATACTAAGCATGAACAGTAAGTAATGAAGTGGAAATGTATAATAATGAGAAAAGTTAAGACAAAAATACTTTTGAAATAATCACTTATCTTCACCTGCCTTAAAGTTATTTAAATCTGTCATTATCATGTACACACAGGCGCTGACACTGACACTATACAAATAGATTGCAATTTAAACTTTAATAAGCTAAGTCATAAAGAAGAAGAAGCACTTACATGCTCTGAGCATGAAATATAAAAACTATAGCACTAAAAAGGGAAAAGCACTGTGGGATAGAGGGAGAAACACATTCACACTTCAGGGATTTCAAGTAGACACTGACCCTATACAAATAAATTACAATTTACACTTTAATTAGGATAATAGGGAGAACCACATTTGGTAGAAAAGGCACTGAATAAGTTAACCATTATAAAGAATATCCAAAGCTGAAGCACACACGATTTGAGCGTGAAATGGCAAGACTATATCACTAAAAATGGGAGTAAAAGCACTGTGGGATAGATGATGAACACACACTACAGGGATTTTAAGTAAGCACTGACACATGAAAATAGATTGATGCACATTTGAAGTGTAGGGATTACAGCAAGCCATGGAAGAATTTAAAACTGCACCTAAGAGATAACTAAGGAATGTAACAGAATCATATACTTTTCTTGCAGAAAAGAATGAAAATTTTTTAAAAAATGAAAGGCTTTTCACCATATAAAATTAATTGATGAAGGTTTTAGTTATATCATTACAGATTATTTTTATTATTAGCATTGCCTTAACTTATAACTTATGAATTAATACTTATAATCAAACTTAAGTATGAACATTGGTTGGAATTAACTGGTTCTGCAAAAAAGAGAGGAATAGCATAATGAATTTCAAAACACTCATTCAATAGTGTGGTAATGTAATACTCCAATATACTTATCTTGTGGAAATTAATTAGCAGCTGGAAATTTGGGCAAAGGCACCATGGAGGAACTGATCAACTTGGCATAGACTGAAAATTTAACTTGTTAATAAATAGTCAAGAGGAAATTATACCTCATCATTCACCTCACCTTCTTACCTAGTAAAACATTAAGATATTTAAATCAGGAGACAAATTGTTGACTGATTGACAGTGTTCAATTGAAGCTGTTCAAAAAAAGAGAGATATTTGTATGAGTAAATGGCAAAACAATACAGCATATTAGTAATTATCTAATTTTACACTTAATTTTTTAAACAAAGAGTAATTATTCAATACCTACCTTCCTTAGTATTTAAACAGAATGAAACAAATATAAATAATTTCTATAATTTTTATAGTTACCTTCTACAAAGGTGAAACTCCTAATTCTTCCAGTCCAACGTTATCTTCGCTAATAGTGACATCACTGCTAGTATTCGAATCCGAACTTGAGGTCAATGCTATTATAATTTCTTGAATTCCCTCTTCCAATATTCCTTCTTTAATCCAAGCCTCCTCGATAACTTTCTTTGTGTGTTCTACTACGGTTTTCCTGAGAATACTTCTCGTTGGTTATTCTTCTGACTGTAGCCGTTCCCAAGTTAAGGGCATAAGCTGATCTTTTTACAACCTTCGAAATAGCAAGTAACGATCCACCATTACTTTTCTCCCTCTCGAAGTAATTTCGTACACTTAAAACTAAATTCCGCGCGGAACTCCGAAGAACACGTCTCAGATTTTCGCTCAGACATCTTTCACACAATACTCATCCGCCGCAAACAAAAGACGCTACGCATCTGCTGTGTGTGAGAGAGAGAGAGAGAGCGCGGTAAAATCCCTGAGTAGGAAACAAACAGACGGCAACGCCGGATGCCTCTGATTTGTTGACGAAGGGAACGCCCTCATTTTTGGGGGCCTGGCCAGCGATCATTAAGTTTGGTACGTAGTATAGTATATAGATATATATATAGGAGGATACAAAATTATGAGGCACTTCCAGATGTGCCAGAAACTTGAAATTTGGTAGGATTATAGGTTTTTGGTCACAACCAAAGGAAAAAATCCGAAACTGTTGAAATTACTATTTTGAAGGGCTATCTTGGCCCCTTTTTGCCCCATTTTTTGCCCATAAGAAAACATGTAAATTGGTGTAGAGGTTTTTATATTTGCATTTTAAAATTACTTCCCGTCAAGATACAAACTCGAGACTTAAACTGTCGGATAGGATATAAATTGTAGTTTCTTATTTTTGAAGACGGAATGCAAATCCGAGTAGAATTAGCGTAATTTTATAGTTTTTATCGCAAAAAATTGCTAATTTTTCTGGGTCTAACAATAGGTTTCCTTGGTAACAAGCTCTATCCTTTCATATGGGTAAGCTTTTAATGTGAATCAGAGGCTTATATTTTAATGCTGTTAATGTTAAACTACACCTAATGAAGGAAATCCGATATTGATATAATCCTCATTTTTGGGGCTGTTTTGCCCCATTATTGCCCCATTCGAGAACAAAAAATGCGAGGCAGCTGCATAGGACCTAGAGACTTGAAACTTGGCACGATTATAGAATTTTCATGGCAAACTAAGATAAAATTGCAAAATTCGAAAAATTTCTTTTTTTAATTTGTGGTTTTGCTCTTTTTCGGCCCCATGCGAGTGTGATAATTATAAGGCACTTCTTAATGAGATACAAACTTGAAATTTGGCAGAATTATGGGTTTTTAGTTACAACAGATGGAAAAAATCTGAGAGTGTAATAATTCTTAAAGTTAGGGGCTGTTTTGCTCCATTATTGCTCCATACGAGGATAAAATTATGAGGCACTTCTAAATGAGCAACAAACTCCAAATTTGATATGGTTATATAATTATGTAAAACATCGCTTGGGAATAATTTGAATTTGTAAAAATGTTAAAATTTGAAAATGCTTTCAGAATGCAAGCACATATTAACTAGTATATATATATATATATATATCATGTGTAAGAAGCATCTATATATTATAGATATCATGTGTAAGAAGCATCTATATATTATACTAGTTAATGTGTGCTTGCATTCTGCAAGCATTTCTAAAGTTTAGCATATTTACAATTTAAAATTATTCCCAACGAATTTTGTACAATATCATATAACTGTGTCAAATTTCAACTTTTTATCTCATTTAGAAGTGCATTATAATTTTATTCGTCGCATAGGACAATTATTTGGCGAAACGGTCCCTATGATTTCCAATTTTAACGATATTGCATTTCGTCTTTCTGTTGTAACTAAAAACCCATCATTCTCTCAAATTTCATGTTTGTATCTCATTACGAATTGCAGTATCATTTTCACACTGGTATGGGTCATATATAGGGCAAAACCGCTCTTAAAATTTGGAATTTTCGCAGGGTTTTAATATATCTTCGGTTGCAAAAAAATTTTTATAACCAGGGCAAATTTCAAGTCTCTACGTACATATGGAGCTGCCTCATAATTTATATTCTCGTATGGAGAAATACTGGGGCAAAACAGTCCCAAAAATAGGGATTATTACATTATCGGAATACCTTCATTAGGCATAGTTTAACATTGAAGGCATTAAAATATATGCCTCTGATTCCCATAAAAAGCTTATCCATATGAAAGCATTAAGCCGGTTGCTAGGAAGCCTATTGTTAGACCAAGAAAATTATCACTTTTTTGCGATGAAAACTATAAATTTACGCTAATTCTACTCGGATTTGAATTCTGTCTTCAAAAATATGAAACTACAATTTATATCCTATCCGACAGTTTAAGTCTCGCGTTCGTATCTTGACGGGAAGTAATTTTAAAATGCAAATATAAAAACCTCTACACCATTTTACGTTTCCTTATGGGCAAAAAATGGGGCAAAAAGGGGCCAAAATAACCCTTCAAAATAGTAATTTCGACAGTTTCGGAATTTTTCCTTCGGTTGTGACCAAAAACCTATAATCCTACCAAATTTCAAGTTTCTGGCACATCTGGAAGTGCCTCATAATTTTGTATCCTCCTATATATATGATATATATATCATGTGTAAGAAGCATCTATATATTATAGATATATATATCATCATAGGTAGTCTGTCCGTGATTATTCTAGGTTAAACTTGGTTCCCCATATACTCCTATTTTCCGCAGTATACACACACACACACACACACACACACACACACACACATATATATATATATATATATATATATCACCTACCCAATTACGTCCCACTGAACCTGCACTTCCAGAAATTTAATCTATTTATTAAATTGCACACAATGTCCGGCGTTTTACGTGGGACTTACCACTACACCGGTCATCGGGACAGTGTCGCTCATAAACGCCCCCTTCCAATGGCCGATCATGCGGTAAGCTACTCCCTACCCTTCAATAGATGCTTCACAGTAAAAGCAATCTGGGCTCTCCCAAAAGACCCTCCCGCGCCACAATTCCGCCAATGGAACTGGTCCATATAGAAGTCCTCCGCTCCCTTTCCTTTCCCGGTCTAAACCTCCGCTAACACTCCCACCTCAAATACCCTAGCCTCCTTTCCATGAACTCCATCCTCTTCCCATCCCCTCTACCCCCAGGGAGACATTTATGGCGTCCCAAAATGATCTAATTAAATGATAAGTGCGTATTTTAAAAGAGGTATTTAACTGAAATAAACAATCATGTCTTTTAAGAGTTATTTTTTGGGCTTTACTTACGGCAAATATTGATTATGTTATTGAAGTCTATATTTTTAACAGTTGATTCAATAGGAAATATGGCTAGACCAAAAAGTCTTTCTTAGCTCATTGATGAATGTATGTAATTTTTGATCAATTTCAATTTACTAAAAGAACTCTGTCCAGCTGAAATTGATGTCACGAATGTCAAGAAAAGGTTCCACATTAGGGAAAAATTCCAATATTTCTTTCTGCGTAATTCTTACATTTTTTTCGAAGGCAGGTGGTGTTTCAAACTGCAAACTTCTTCGATTAACTCGCGTTCATCCACATTGTTTTTATTACCTACTAGCAGCGTTTTCACAGGAATTTATCATTTTATCTTCGGTCATCGTCTAATATAATTCGCTTAAACCGACCGGCGCCGTGGCTTTTTTTGGTGCATGTGTACTTGAAGTTTGTGTGTGTGTTAACGTTGTAACTCCAAAACCAATAAACCTAGAAAACTGAAACTTGGGATACATACTGAGAGCACCCTGAGGCACCTCAGGCTTATTTTTTTATTTTTGGCTTGGAACAGCACCAGGAGACAGTTATATTTTCCCATAAGTTTACAAGGGATTTTCGATTTTTCGGAGTGCAAGGTTTCTTTCCTTCATTCACTAAAATACGTAATTATGGACCGCTTTTCTTTATTTTTACTTTATTCGACGGCTAAAACTCTATACTATCTTATTCTTTCAATGTTTACATGTTACACGGTCGAAATTTTCAGAAATACGCAATTGTTTTCGAAATTTTGCGGATTATTCGTACTCTTTCCGGGCGTTGCCAAGGAGTCTTTCATTGTTGTCTCCGATTCAATTAGTGCCGATTAAACATTCAAATTGGCGAAATAAAAACGTTGTTCACTTCGAGCTTTTGTTTAAGCATCGAAATTAATAACGCATAGCAACATAAATATTTAAAGATAATTATACTGCTGACTGCGTCTGGGAAGTGTTTAATCAAGGCATTTCATCATTAATTTTATGCTGGAATATTACCTTTTTGTAAGTAAAACTATTATGTTATACATCTGTAATGCTTACTAACGCAAATAGGCTCACGCATAAATTTCAGATTAGATAAGAATAACGACGTAAGTTATTTTTAAAAAATATTGAAAGTTATATAATAGTTCTTTTCTCTTCGTAGCTGCATTTACGTAGATACGTAAAGATGTACATTTTGATTTATCATATAAATAAAAGAAAATGTGTTACTTTGTTTGCGTGTTAATGCTGTAACTCTAAAACCAATAAACTTATAAAGCTGAAACTTAGCATGTGTACTTAGGGAAACCTGAGGGTGTGTACCTCGTGCTTATTTTTTAATTTTTGGCTTGGAATGGGGGGGAGGGGGGAGTCAAAAAATTAAATAAACGGTAATAAAAACTAAAGAACTGAAACTTCGCATCGGGAACGAGTGCAGGATATTTTTCATTTGCATTTGAAAATTACTTATTTTTAGAATCATCGTACGAATTTTAAAAACACGGGTCGTTAAGGTGTTTGTTTATCGTAGAAACAGTTTTGTTAACCATTGTTAACGTGTACTGTCGATTGAAAAGATGCGTTTATTTCATTTAAGTAGTTTAAATATGTTTACATTGATAAGTATATTTTACAAGTTTTTTATTCGACGGGTATAACTGTTTGCTATCATATTCTTGCAATGCTTACATGTTACACGGTCGAAGGTTAATCCGTTGAAATTCAAACCAAATTATAAAAATGTTGTTTTTTTGTTTTTGTTTTTTTACTTTATTTTTGTAAAAAAATTATAAGCAGATTTCCATACCAGAAGGTATTTTTGAAATAAATTTTTTAAACAAATATATCTGTTTTAATTATTAGGTTTTTCATGGATGGTGTACATATTAATGGGAGTTTTCGGAATTAAATTTATCTATTTATCAAAAATCCAAAAGAAGTCTTATACAAAAAATCAAAATACAAATATAAAAATTTAAAATAAAAAGGCAGCAAGCGGAATGGAAACATCTTGCAGCGTTTCCGCAAACAAAGGAAACACTAGGCCCGTTGTATTACGAGCACAACGGGCTTTTCCACTTGTATTATATAAAGCACAACTTAAAATTTTCTGTTGTTTCAGGTATTGAGGGTGCTTCAGTTTCTATCGTGTCATGAAATTTCCTTTTTCTTTTTCATCGCAAAATTTCTTTTCCTCTTCCATATACTCTTCCAGTCTTGACGTTGAACTTTTTATGTCTAGTACCAAATCTCATACCATGTCAGCGGCTCTATTCACAGTTACATTCGGCACCCTGAAGACATTTAATGATGTGGTTGATCTTCTGGTGACAGTCGTCTCAAAATAACAAGAAAAATATAAATATATGTTTTAGCAAACTTTCAGCATTTCTGCATTTGTTCATTCTTTAATTTCATTACCACCGTATAAACTTCCTTCAATTGTAACCCCATGAATTCACAGAATTTTCTCTTGATGACCACCGTGTTGTGCCATGTTTTTCCAACTTCACCTTTAGGACCTCTATTAGTACAACCCATCTCGATGTGGAACCAGGGAAATAAAGGAACAGTTTCTATACCTTTGCAAAAAATTCCCTATTTTGACGGTTAGTTTTTTCAATGGAATGATAAAAAACTAAATTAAGCGAATGCTCTGTACGTGGTATGAAACGTGCAAGAGGGTTGTTTGCAACCGTTTAATTTACCGGTCATATTAGGAGCTCTTGTGTTTTGTAAATCTAGTCCATCCTGTTCCAACTTTTGGATTATTTCTGACGTGATTTCGTCTCTCCTTTTCGATTTGACAGCAATAAAATCAATAAAGTCCTCCTGATTAATTACTTTTTTATCGACAACTTGTGCAAAAAATCTGCTCGGCTAATGCAATGCTATAGGGCGCACACATTTTTGGGGACGAGGGTAAATAAAAGAAATTACATTCAGAGCGTAAAAGCGGCCAATTAAGTTTGCACACATTCACCTATGACTTGGTACAGTCATGGCCCTTCTGCTGAACCTGAGGTTACCCGTTATAAGTTTCGAAGAGATCGAAAAACAATACTGTAACCACATTTTATGAAGTGTATAATAAGACTTCTATTTAGCGCCCCCTTACGAAGCTGCGCCCTGGGCAAGTGCCCCGGTTGCCCCGCCCTCACTACGGCTCTGTTTGTGTGTATACACACACACACACCTATCCCTCGATTTACACGGTAGATAGGTTCCGCAAAACCACCGTGTTAATCAAAACCGTGTAAATCGAGACTAACATTTGTATAGAAAATAACATTTGTATAGAAAATGGGGGGATAGGTTCCAAAAAAATCCTTATTATTCATAAAACGAATAATGAATGTTTTATTTGTACATATGTACATATTTATTTAACACAAATTTCAATTCAGTCATTTATGTAACGTATATAATGTATGTTTTATTTGCACTAATCCAGATAAATATTGTCATTGATTAAACTTAATTAATATGTACTTATAGTAATCATAAAAAATGCACGATCCTCAAAATTAAAAGTTTACAAACAAAGAAAATTTCACTCATATTCATATAAAATATCTTTTTATTCAGTATCTTCTTCGCTTGTTAATATAGCATCAATTTTCTCCTTCCTCGGTTGAAATTCGTCACTTCTGCCACTAACTTTCTCGGCACTAGAATTTTTTCGAATTCATTTTCCATATGAGACATTATGGACCTCATTTCAATAAACTCCGTTATCAAGGTTTGTTTTTTATTTTTTTCCAATTCCTTGTAAATTACCTGGTACGGAGATAAGTAGCTTTTTAATTCCCTTTGAAATTTTAAGCTGCGATCCATGCTTGGATCATTATCGAGGAAATAATTTTCCAATTTTCTAGCCATTTCTAGGACTTTATTTATTGTGTTGATAGTGAGTGTTGGAACTGGTTCATCACGATCGCTTTCAGGATCACTGAAAGTGGAATTGATAACCATGTCTACCAATTCATCTTCATTCAAACCTCTTTCCACCAACAATTCTTCAATTTCCCCAACAGCCAAATCATCTAAACCTTCACCTCCCACTAGATGACTGTGGAATAAATCGAAAGATAATCGAGTGGATCAAGGACTTTCTTAATGAGCGTGAACAAATAGTAGTTATAGATGGATTTAAATCAGATTCAGTCAGCGTAGCCTCAGGCGTTCCACAGGGAAGTGTAATCGGCCCCCTACTATTCCTTTTATACATAAACGACTTAGATAAGGTTATTAAAAGTAAAATCAAGTTATTCGCGGATGATACAGTAGTTTACAGAGAGATTAACAGTCCTAATGATCAATTATTACTTTCTGACGACTTAAATGCAATTCTCGAGTGGTGTAAAGAGTGGCAGTTAGAATTGAACTTAGGAAAGTGTTCCTTTATGAGATTCTGGGGAAACAAAAACATTGACACGACGAATTACACTGTTGAAGGCGTCCAGCTAAAACTAGCCGATTCCGTCAAATACTTAGGCGTTACTTTAACAAGCAACCTCTCGTGGGATATGCACATACGAAATATATGCGGGAAGGCTAAACAGAAACTGGGATTCATCAAACGCATAGTAGGTAAAAGTGAGGAAAAAGTCAAAGAGACATGTTACTTCTCGTTAGTAAGACCGCTATTATAGTACGCGTCGAGCATATGGGATCCGTACGAGAAAGGATCAATCTCAGAGTTAGAAAGAGTGCAGCGAAAAGCCGCTAGATTCGTCAAAAATTGTTACGATAGAAACAAAAGTGTTACAGCCTTGATACAGTACTTAGGATGGGAATCATTAGCTGAGCGCCGATCACGCTCTAGGTTAAAACTTCTTGAAAGATTTAGAACGCATATATTCTCCAGCGATGTCGAAGAAATAATAAGAGCGCCAACTTATATTGGTAGAACGGACCATCCTCGTAAAATAAGAGAGATAGCCTGTAGGACTGAGAGGTATAAAGGCTCGTTTTCCCCTAGAACGATAGCTGAGCAGAACAGAAGTTACGAAAGGAAATCAGCCGACGTAGAGTGATACTATACATTATTATGCGCTTTACCTTGGTGCTATTGCACCCCCTGCCACACACCATTGCGGTGGCTTGCAGGGTGAACTATAGATATAGAACTATAGATATAGATGTGCCAGATCAGTAATCCGAGAATATGCATTCTCTGATGGTGGGATACTAACACAACTCAAAACTACTTCGGGCCATATAGCTTTCCAACAGGCATTTAAAATTGAGGTTTTTATTTCACGAACTGCCAACGCCGTTATTTTCACACAATCTAAAATTGTAAAGTTTTTCCAAACTTGGCTGACAATAAGCGTATTGTCAGAATCCAATTCATCTAGAATTTTTTGAAATGTACTTTTTTGAAATTTTACTTGCTTCCAACATCAGTACCGTGTAAAACCGAGTCTCTTATCGTGTAAAACAAATCTGGTTACATTTTTTTGACCGTGTTAAACCGAAACCGTGTAAATCAAGCGATAGGTGTGTGTGTGTGTGTATACACACACACACACATATATATATATATATATAAATAAATATATTTTTTGAAGACCCTCTAGACATATTTTAAAGATACCGATTTTACTTGCCGGCTTTCGCAGGTTAAACATATACTTAATAATACAAAACTTACAATCCTTTCCGTGCGCGTCTCGCAGATGAAAAACGGTATCTTCTAGTACGATTTTATTTTGGATTTCCGGCTTTGGCAGGTTTCCGCCAAATACAGGTTCCGCCTTTCACAGGTTTTACTGTATAACAAATATGTAAATATCCATTTGTCATCAGTACTATGCACTCACGCATATTAGTTAACTTCCACCATTTAACTCGTATTATTTAACATCTTCTCAATGTCTGGGATAAGTGTGGGGTGTTTTCTGCTGTGCCTCCGTGAGGACATCTAGTGTCGGAAGATTTACTAACTGAGTTAGCTCTTTCTTCATCGTAAATACCCCAATTCGAGAGTGGAGATTTAGTCTGACTTGATAGTTTAGTGGTTAGAGCATCTGCCCGGCATGCGCATGCGTGAGACCTGGGTTCGATACCCGGTCAAGTTCAGAATTTTTCTCCTCAGTCTTTCCATTTGTCATCAGTACTATGCACTCATGCATATTAGTTAACTTCCACCATTTAACTCATTATGTAAATGATTTATTCAAACGCATTTTACATCCTTTAGAATAAATCCACGTATTCATTTCTTCCGTACTGCTCGAGCTAAAGTGCATAAAATTTTTATTTAATAGTAATGTATTAATTACACTGTGTATGATATTTTATTTAAGTATCTTTTCACGATAGCCGTATTTATTTACAGTGTGCACGGTAAAATAAAATGAAAAAATTCTAATTTTGCTTGAACCGAACCAATCCCAAAAAGAGAACTCTGAACCGAACCACTCCAAAAATTAGACTCGTTTACAACTCTGGTTATAACAAATACATTATCATTTACAGAAAGACATTCATTATTGTCCCTTTTTAGGCGCGTTTCGCTTACAGCGTGAGCGCCTATTATCGTCGGTCCGTCCGTCCGTCCGCATGTTCGTTCTCGGCTTCTACCGAACGGATTTTTATGAAATTTGATATTAAGGACTTTCAATCAAATATAATAAGAAAATCGCAAAAATGAATCACGTACGCCAATCAGGGGTACCACTTTACTAGAGACAAAATATTAAATTTTCGTCATATCTCGTAAACTATTGTTCATATCAAAATATTTTTCAAATAAAAGTTGTAGAACTGATAAAGTATAGTATTTCCTTTTCTGTATATTTTCATCCTAGGAGTAGCCGTTATCGAGAAAATCAAACAAGAAAGTCTTAAATCGAGTTGAACTTAGAAAATTTCTTGCATGGTTACTTCATTGTTGCTAACATAAACAATCTCCCAAACAAACGTTTAATTTCCTTACGTGTGCATGTAATACTATTAAATAGGAAGAAAATGGATTATTTATGATGAAGAAAAGGACTTTAAAACGCTATTTCCCTTACGTACAGGTATATAATTGCTTTCTAATACTCCATTGCACGAAACGCGCCCCATTTGTGATACGTTGTACGCTTTCCTAACTTTTTAGTGTTTTATATCGCAATAAATCAAAATTAGAAATTAGGAAGTTTCTGACAGAAATGTTAATTTCGAGTTTCGCGGCCATTCGTGTACAGATATGAAACAAATATGTTTTACTAGCGGAAATACCCGGTGTTGCCAGGGGAAACTTGGTTCAAGTCCGATCGGAATTCTAGATTATATGTGGTATTTCAGAATTCATTCGGCCGCCGTTTAAAAAAAAACGGGTATGAATTATTCCTGGGAATCTTCCACAATCATACCAAATTTGATTCAAATCAATAGCAGGACTCGGGAAAATACGCGTTTTAATGCTTAACTCGGCCGCCATTTTGAATCATACCAGCAGACGTAAACGAAATCCCTTGGCGACCTTCTTCTTGCTGTCCCCTATAATCATACCAAATTTGGTCGGAATCGGTTGCACGATTTCAAATGCCGTGTTCAAAGAAGTGCTACAATAAAGAGTCAATGAATTTATTTGATTTTTTATTTATTTTCTCCTCTTCACACCTTCCTCTCGACTCACACGAGCGTCTGCGAACGAGCCGGCGAAGCGTGCGAGAACGCGAAGGTGAGCGAAGCGAGGAGGGCCGGAGCCCCTAGTATAGATTATAATGTGATTTACGCATCGGAAACTGGTCGAAGGATTTCCTTAAGTCTAAAAATACTGCATCTACTCCTATTTTGTTGTCCGCTGCTTTCGTAATGTCATGTGTGAGTAGAGCTAACTGTTGTCTGTCTCTGTCGCGGTGAAGAAATACCCCAATTCGAGAATGGAGAATTAGTCTGGCTTGGTAGCATAGTTGGTTAAAGCACCTACCCAGCAAGTGGAAGACCCAGGTTTAAGTCACAGTTAAATTCACAATTTTTCTCCTTCTCTATCTTAACATTTCTGCAAGGTTTTTGAGCACATTATCGGCAGCTCAATAATGCTATTCTTCGAAAGTAAACGTGCACTGAATAGAAATCAACATAGCTTCCGGAAGGCAGGTCAGCTGTACACACACATGATATTGTGAAAGCAGCGGACAAAGGAATAGGACTAGATGCGGTATTTTTAGACTTTAGGAAATTCTTCCACCCGTTTCTCAGGCGAAAATAGTGCAAAAATTAAAGGTCTATACAATTAACGAGAAAATTGTAAATTGGATCACTTCGTTCCTTTCGGATAGAACCCAGAGAGTAGTTCTCGATGGAGTTGCATCAGACGTCATATCAAAGTGACTTCCGGCGTGCCTCAGGGAAGTGTAATCGGACCTCTGTTATTCTTGGTGTATATACATAAACGATTTAGCGGGTAATATAAAGTGTAAAGTCAGACCCGTCGCGGATGACACACTTGTGTATAGTGAAATCAACGCAATATACGACCAGGAGACTTTGTACAGGGACCTTCAGGCTATTACGAAGTGGTGTAAAGATTGGCAACTCAGGCTGAATAGAGAGAAATGCGCCGCAATAAATTTCACGCGTTCCAGGAATTTCGCCCGTTGCCCGCACGAAATATCTGGATTGAAACAAAATATTTCAATAGCTTCAAATACCTAGGAGTCATACTCGGTAGCAATTTGTCTAGTAGGGAGCATATCAAAAACGTAATAGCATCGGCAAACAGGATTCAAGGGCCTTCCTCTCGAGTCCTGCGGGGATGTGAAGGAAATCGTATACTTTTCCCTATTACCTGCGGTGAACTGTCATATTGTTAGATCCGACGAATCACCCTCTCTCTCTCACCCCCTCTATCTCGCCCTCCCTCTCTCTCACCCCCCTCTCTCTCACCCCCCTCTCTCTCACCCTCCCTCTCAACCTCCCTCTCTCTCACCCCCCTCTCTCTCACCCCCCTCTCTCTCACCCCCCTCTCTCTCACCCCCCTCTCTCTCACCCCCCTCTCTCTCACCCCCCTCTCTCTCACCCCCCTCTCTCTCACCCCCCTATCTCTCACCCCCCCTCTCTCTCTCCCCCTCTCTCTCACCCTCCCTCTCTCTCACCCCCCCTCTCTCTCACCCTCTCTCTCTCACCCTCCCACTCTCTCTCACCCTCCCACTCTCTCCTACCCTCCCACTCTCTCCTACCCTCCCTCTCTCTCACCCTCCCACTCTCTCACCCCCTCTCTCTCACCCCCCTCTCTCTCACCCTCCCTCTCTCT
>JAXCHB010000549.1:0-21426 GCA_036926305.1 Uropetala carovei
AATTTTTTTTTCAAAATTTTTTTTCAAAATGTTTTTTCAAAATATTTTTTTTCAAATTTTTTTTTCAAAATTTTTTTTCAAAATTTTTTTTCAAAATTTTTTTTAAAAATGTTTTTTCAAAATTTTTTTTCAAAATTTTTTTTCAAATTTTTTTCAAAATTTTTATTCAAAATTTTTTTTCAAAATTTTTTTTCAAAATTTTTATTCAAAATTTTTTTTCAAAATTTTTTTTCAAAATTTTTTTCAAAATTTTTTTCAAAATTTTTTTTCAAAATTTTTTTTCAAAATTTTTTTTCAAAATTTTTTTTCAAATTTTTTTTCAAATTTTTTTTCAAATTTTTTTTCAAAATTTTTTTTTAAAATTTTTTTTCAAATTTTTTTTTCAAAATTTTTTTTCAAAATTTTTTTTCAAATTTTTTTTCAAAATTTTTTTTTGGAATTTTTTTTCAAAATTTTTTTCAAAATTTTTTTTCAACATTTTTTTTCAAATTTTTTTTAAAAATTTTTTTTAAAATTTTTTTTAAAAATTTTTTTTAAAATTTTTTTTCAAAATTTTTTTTTAAATTTTTTTTTCAAAATTTTTTTTCAAAGTTTTTTTTCAATTTTTTTTTTCAAAATTTTTTTTCAAAATTTTTTTTATAATTTTTTTTTCAAACTTTTTTTTCAAAATTTTTTTTCAAAATTTTTTTTCGAAATTTTTTTTCGAAATTTTTTTTCAAAATTTTTTTTAAAATTTTTTTTCAAAATTTTTTTTCAAAATTTTTTTCAAAATTTTTTTTCAAAATTTTTTTCAAAACTTTTTTTTTCAAAATTTTTTTCAAAATTTTTTTTTCAAAATTTTTTTTCAAATTTTTTTTTTCAAAATTTTTTTTTCAAAATTTTTTTTTCAAAATTTTTTTTCAAAATTTTTTTTCAAAATTTTTTTTCAAACTTTTTTTTCAAAATTTTTTTTCAAAATTTTTTTTCAAAATTTTTTTTCGAAATTTTTTTTCGAAATTTTTTTTCAAAATTTTTTTTTAAAATTTTTTTTCAAATTTTTTTTTTCGAAATTTTTTTTCGAAATTTTTTTCAAATTTTTTTTTCAAAATTTTTTTTCGAACTTTTTTTTCAAAATTTTTTTTCCAAATTTTTTTTCAAAATTTTTTTTCAAATTTTTTTTTCAAAATTTTTTTTAAAAATTTTTTTTCAAAATTTTTTTTGAAAATTTTTTTTGAAAATTTTTTTTCAAAATTTTTTTTAAAAATTTTTTTTCGAAATTTTTTTTTTCGAAATTTTTTTTTCGAAATTTTTTTTCAAATTTTTTTTCGAACTTTTTTTTCGAAATTTTTTTCGAAATTTTTTTTAAAAATTTTTTTTCAAAATTTTTTTTCAAATTTTTTTTTCAAATTTTTTTTTCAAAATTTTTTTTCAAAATTATTTTTTTCAAAATTTTTTTTCAAAATTTTTTTTTATAATTTTTTTTTTCAAAATTTTTTTCAAAATTTTTTTTCAAAATGTTTTTTCAAATTTTTTTTCAAAATTTTTTTTCAAAATGTTTTTTTCAAAATGTTTTTTCAAAATATTTTTTCAAAATTTTTTTTCAAAATTTTTTTTCAAATTTTTTTTTCAAAATTTTTTTTCAAAATTTTTTTTCAAAATTTTTTTTCAAAATTTTTTTTCAAAATTTTTTTTTCAAAATTTTTTTCAAAATTTTTTTTCAAAATTTTTTTTTCAAAATTTTTTTCAAAATTTTTTTTTCAAAATTTTTTTTCAAAATTTTTTTTTCAAAATTTTTTTTTCAAAATTTTTTTTCAAAATTTTTTTTCAAAATTTTTTTTCAAAATTTTTTTTCAAAATTTATTTTCAAAATTTTTTTTCAAAATTTTTTTTCAAAATTTTTTTTCAAAATTTTTTTTCGAAATTTTTTTCGAAATTTTTTTTCAAAATTTTTTTTTCAAATTTTTTTTCAAAATTTTTTTTCAAAATTTTTTTTCAAAATTTTTTTTCGAAATTTTTTTTTCGAAATTTTTTTTCGAAATTTTTTTTCAAATTTTTTTTTCAAAATTTTTTTTCGAAATTTTTTTTCAAAATTTTTCTCAAAATTTTTTTTCAAAATTTTTTTTCAAATTTTTTTTTCAAAATTTTGTTTCAAAATTTTTTTTAAAAATTTTTTTTCAAAATTTTTTTTGAAAATTTTTTTTGAAAATTTTTTTTGAAAATTTTTTTTCAAAATTTTTTTTCAAAATTTTTTTTCGAAATTTTTTTTTCAAAATTTTTTTTTCGAAATTTTTTTTCAAATTTTTTTTTCAAAATTTTTTTTCGAAATTTTTTTTCAAAATTTTTTTTCAAAATTTTTTTTCAAATTTTTTTTTCAAAATTTTTTTCAAAATTTTTTTTCAAATTTTTTTTTCAAAATTTTTTTTCAAATTTTTTTCAAAATTTTTTTTCAAAATTTTTTTTCAAAATTTTTTTTCAAAATTTTTTTTCAAACTTTTTTTTCAAAATTTTTTTTCAAAATTTTTTTTTCAAATTTTTTTTTAAAATTTTTTTTTTCAAAATTTTTTTTCAAAATTTTTTTTTCAAAATTTTTTTTCAATTTTTTTTTTCAAAATTTTTTTTCAAAATTTTTTTTCAAAATTTTTTTTCAAATTTTTTTAAAAAATTTTTTTTCAAAATTTTTTTTCAAATTTTTTTTTCAAATTTTTTTTTCAAAATTTTTTTTCAAATTTTTTTTTCAAATTTTTTTTTCAAAATTTTTTTTCAAAATTTTTTTTCAAAATTTTTTTTCAAAATTTTTTTTCAAATTTTTTTTTCAAAATTTTTTTTCAAAATTTTTTTTCAAATTTTTTTTTCAAATTTTTTTTTCAAAATTTTTTTTCAAAATTTTTTTTCAAAATTTTTTTTCAAAATTTTTTTTCAAAATTTTTTTTCAAAATTTTTTTTCAAATTTTTTTTTCAAAATTTTTTTTCAAAATTTTTTTTCAAAATTTTTTTTCAAATTTTTTTTCAAAATTTTTTTTCAAAATTTTTTTTCAAAATTTTTTTTCAAAATTTTTTTTCAAATTTTTTTTCAAAATTTTTTGTCAAAATTTTTTTTCAAAATTTTTTTTCAAAATTTTTTTTCAAAATTTTTTTTAAAATTTTTTTTCAAAATTTTTTTTCAAAATTTTTTTTCAAAATTTTTTTTCAAAATTTTTTTTCAAATTTTTTTTCAAAATTTTTTTTCAAAATTTTTTTTCAAAATTTTTTTTGAAAATTTTTTTTGAAAATTTTTTTTGAAAATTTTTTTTGAAAATTTTTTTTCGAAATTTTTTTTTCGAAATTTTTTTTCGAAATTTTTTTTCAAAATTTTTTTTCAAAATTTTTTTTTTAAATTTTTTTTCAAAATTTTTTTTTCAAATTTTTTTTTCAAATTTTTTTTTCAAAATTTTTTTTTGTAAATTTTTTTTCAAAATTTTTTTTCAAAATTTTTTTTCAAATTTTTTTTTCAAAATTTTTTTTCAAAATTTTTTTTCAAAATTTTTTTTCTAAATTTTTTTTCAAAATTTTTTTTCAAAATTTTTTTTCAAAATTTTTCTTCAAAATTTTTTTTCAAAATTGTTTTTCAAAATTTTTTTTCAAAATTTTTTTTCAAAATTTTTTTTCAAAATTTTTTTTCAAAATTTTTTTTCAAAATTTTTTTTTCAAATTTTTTTTCATAAGGTTTTGTCAAAATTTTTTTTCAAAATTTTTTTTCAAAATTTTTTTTCAAAACTTTTTTTAAAATTTTTTTTCAAAATTTTTTTTCAAAATTTTTTTTCAAAATTTTTTTTCAAAATTTTTTTTCAAAATTTTTTTTCAAATTTTTTTTCAAAATTGTTATTCAAAATTTTTTTTCAAAATTTTTTTTCAAAATTTTTTTTGAAAATTTTTTTTGAAAATTTTTTTTGAAAATTTTTTTTGAAAATTTTTTTTCGAAATTTTTTTTTCGAAATTTTTTTTCGAAATTTTTTTTCGAATTTTTTTTTCAAAATTTTTTTCGAAATTTTTTTTCAAAATTTTTTTTCAAAATTTTTTTTCAAAATTTTTTTTCAAAATTTTTTTTCAAAATTTTTTTTCAAATTTTTTTTTCAAAATTTTTTTTCAAAATTTTTTTTCAAATTTTTTTTTTCAAATTTTTTTTTCAAAATTTTTTTTCAAAATTTTTTTTCAAAATTTTTTTTCAAAATTTTTTTTCAAAATTTTTTTTCAAAATTTTTTTTCAAAATTTTTTTTCAAAATTTTTTTTCAAATTTTTTTTTCAAAATTTTTTTTCAAAATTTTTTTTCTAAATTTTTTTTCAAAATTTTTTTTCAAAATTTTTTTTCAAAATTTTTTTTCAAAATTTTTTTTCAAACTTTTTTTTCAAAATTTTTTTTCAAAATTTTTTTTCAAAATTTTTTTTCGAAATTTTTTTTTCGAAATTTTTTTTCGAAATTTTTTTTCAAATTTTTTTTTCAAAATTTTTTTTCGAAATTTTCTTTCAAAATGTTTTTTCAAAATTTTTTTTCAAAATTTTTTTTCAAATTTTTTTTTCAAAATTTTTTTTTCAAAATTTTTTTTCAAAATTTTTTTTCAAATTTTTTTTCATAAGGTTTTGCCAAATTTTTTTTCAAAATTTTTTTTCAAAATTTTTTTTCAAAATTTTTTTTAAAATTTTTTTTCAAAATTTTTTTTAAAATTTTTTTTCAAAATTTTTTTTCAAAATTTTTTTTCAAAATTTTTTTTCAAAATTTTTTTTCAAATTTTTTTTCAAAATTTTTTTTCAAACTTTTTTTCAAAATTTTTTTTCAAAATTTTTTTTCAAAATTTTTTTTGAAAATTTTTTTTGAAAATTTTTTTTGAAAATTTTTTTTCAAAATTTTTTTTCGAAATTTTTTTTTTGAAATTTTTTTTCGAAATTTTTTTTCGAATTTTTTTTTCAAAATTTTTTTCGAAATTTTTTTTCAAAATTTTTTTTCAAAATTTTTTTTCAAAATTTTTTTTCAAAATTTTTTTTCAAAATTTTTTTTCAAATTTTTTTTTCAAAATTTTTTTTCAAAATTTTTTTTCAATTTTTTTTTTTCAAATTTTTTTTTCAAAATTTTTTTTCAAAATTTTTTTTCAAAATTTTTTTTCAAAATTTTTTTTCAAAATTTTTTTTCAAAATTTTTTTTCAAAATTTTTTTTCAAAATTTTTTTTCAAAATTTTTTTTCAAAATTTTTTTTCAAATTTTTTTTTCAAAATTTTTTTTCAAAATTTTTTTTCTAAATTTTTTTTCTAAATTTTTTTTCTAAATTTTTTTTCAAAATTTTTTTTCTAAATTTTTTTTCAAAATTTTTTTTCGAAATTTTTTTTCAAAATTTTTTTTCAAAATTTTTTTTCAAATTTTTTTTCAAAATTTTTTTTTTAAATTTTTTTTCAATATTTTTTTTCTAAATTTTTTTTCAAATTTTTTTTTCAAAATTTTTTTTCAAAATTTTTTTTCAAAATTTTTTTTTAAAAATTTTTTTTCAAAATTTTTTTTCAAAATTTTTTTTTTAATTTTTTTTCAAATTTTTTTTTTCAAATTTTTTTTTCAAAATTTTTTTTTGTAAATTTTTTTTCAAAATTTTTTTTCAAAATTTTTTTTCAAAATTTTTTTTCAAAATTTTTTTTCGAAATTTTTTTTCAAAATTTTTTTTCAAAATTTTTTTTCAAAATTTTTTTTCAAAATTTTTTTTCAAATTTTTTTTCAAAATTTTTTTTTAAAATTTTTTTTCAATATTTTTTTTCTAAATTTTTTTTCAAATTTTTTTTTCAAAATTTTTTTTCAAAATTTTTTTTCAAAATTTTTTTTTAAAAATTTTTTTTCAAAATTTTTTTTCAAAATTTTTTTTTTAAATTTTTTTTCAAAATTTTTTTTTCAAATTTTTTTTTCAAAATTTTTTTTTGTAAATTTTTTTTCAAAATTTTTTTTCAAAATTTTTTTTCAAAATTTTTTTTCAAAATTTTTTTTCAAAATTTTTTTTCAAAATTTTTTTTCGAAATTTTTTTTCAAAATTTTTTTTCAAAATTTTTTTTCAAAATTTTTTTTGAAAATTTTTTTTGAAAATTTTTTTTGAAAATTTTTTTTGAAAATTTTTTTTCGAAATTTTTTTTTCGAAATTTTTTTTCGAAATTTTTTTTCAAATTTTTTTTTCAAAATTTTTTTTCGAAATTTTTTTTCAAAATTTTTTTTCAAAATTTTTTTTCAAAATTTTTTTTCAAAATTTTTTTTCAAAATTTTTTTTCAAAATTTTTTTTCAAAATTTTTTTTCAAAATTTTTTTTCGAAATTTTTTTTTCGAAATTTTTTTTCGAAATTTTTTTTCAAATTTTTTTTTCAAAATTTTTTTTCGAAATTTTCTTTCAAAATGTTTTTTCAAAATTTTTTTTCAAAATTTTTTTTCAAAATTTTTTTTCAAATTTTTTTTTCAAAATTTTTTTTTCAAAATTTTTTTTCAAAATTTTTTTTCAAATTTTTTTTCATAAGGTTTTGCCAAATTTTTTTTCAAAATTTTTTTTCAAAATTTTTTTTCAAAATTTTTTTTAAAATTTTTTTTCAAAATTTTTTTTCAAAATTTTTTTTCAAAATTTTTTTTCAAAATTTTTTTTCAAATTTTTTTCAAAATTTTTTTTCAAAATTTTTTTTCAAAATTTTTTTTCAAAATTTTTTTTCAAAATTTTTTTTGAAAATTTTTTTTGAAATTTTTTTTTGAAAATTTTTTTTCAAAAATTTTTTTCGAAATTTTTTTTTCGAAATTTTTTTTCGAAATTTTTTTTCGAATTTTTTTTTCAAAATTTTTTTCGAAATTTTTTTTCAAAATTTTTTTTCAAAATTTTTTTTCAAAATTTTTTTTCAAAATTTTTTTTCAAAATGTTTTTTCAAATTTTTTTTTCAAAATTTTTTTTCAAATTTTTTTTTCAAATTTTTTTTTCAAATTTTTTTTTCAAAATTTTTTTTCAAAATTTTTTTTCAAAATTTTTTTTCAAAATTTTTTTTTTAATTTTTTTTTCAAAATTTTTTTTCAAATTTTTTTTTCAAAATTTTTTTTCAAAATTTTTTTTCAAAATTTTTTTTCAAAATATTTTTTTTAAATTTTTTTTCAAAATTTTTTTTCAAAATTTTTTTTCAAAATTTTTTCTCAAAATTTTTTTTCAATATTTTTTTTCAAAATTTTTTTTGAAAATTTTTTTTGAAAATTTTTTTTGAAAATTTTTTTTCGAAATTTTTTTTTCGAAATTTTTTTTCGAAATTTTTTTTCAAATTTTTTTTTCAAAATTTTTTTTCGAAATTTTTTTTCAAAATTTTTTTTCAAAATTTTTTTTCAAAATTTTTTTTCAAAATTTTTTTTCAAAATTTTTTTTCAAAATTTTTTTTCAAAATTTTTTTTCAAAATTTTTTTTCGAAATTTTTTTTTCGAAATTTTTTTTCGAAATTTTTTTTCAAATTTTTTTTTCAAAATTTTTTTTCGAAATTTTCTTTCAAAATGTTTTTTCAAAATTTTTTTTCAAAATTTTTTTTCAAATTTTTTTTTCAAAATTTTTTTTTCAAAATTTTTTTTCAAAATTTTTTTTCAAATTTTTTTTCATAAGGTTTTGCCAAATTTTTTTTCAAAATTTTTTTTCAAAATTTTTTTTCAAAATTTTTTTTAAAATTTTTTTTCAAAATTTTTTTTAAAATTTTTTTTCAAAATTTTTTTTCAAAATTTTTTTTCAAAATTTTTTTTCAAAATTTTTTTTCAAATTTTTTTTCAAAATTTTTTTTCAAACTTTTTTTCAAAATTTTTTTTCAAAATTTTTTTTCAAAATTTTTTTTGAAAATTTTTTTTGAAAATTTTTTTTCAAAATTTTTTTTCGAAATTTTTTTTTCGAAATTTTTTTTCGAAATTTTTTTTCGAATTTTTTTTTCAAAATTTTTTTCGAAATTTTTTTTCAAAATTTTTTTTCAAAATTTTTTTTCAAAATTTTTTTTCAAAATTTTTTTTCAAAATGTTTTTTCAAATTTTTTTTTCAAAATTTTTTTTCAAATTTTTTTTTCAAATTTTTTTTTCAAATTTTTTTTTCAAAATTTTTTTTCAAAATTTTTTTTCAAAATTTTTTTTCAAAATTTTTTTTTAAATTTTTTTTTCAAAATTTTTTTTCAAATTTTTTTTTCAAAATTTTTTTTCAAAATTTTTTTTCAAAATTTTTTTTCAAAATTTTTTTTCAAAATATTTTTTTTAAATTTTTTTTCAAAATTTTTTTTCAAAATTTTTTTTCAAAATTTTTTTTCAAAATTTTTTTTCAAAATTTTTTTTCAAAATTTTTTTTCAAAATTTTTTTTCGTAATTTTTTTTAGAAATTTTTTTTCAAAATTTTTTTTCAAAATTTTTTTTCAAAATTTTTTTTCAAATTTTTTTTTCAAAATTTTTTTTCAAAATTTTTTTTCAAAATTTTTTTTCAAAATTTTTTTTCAAAATTTTTTTCGAAATTTTTTTTCAAAATTTATTTTCAAAATTTTTTTTCAAAATTTTTTTTCAAAATTTTTTTTGAAGTTTTTTTGAAAATTTTTTTTGAAAATTTTTTTTCGAAATTTTTTTTTCGAAATTTTTTTTCGAAATTTTTTTTCAAATTTTTTTTTCCAAATTTTTTTTCAAAATTTTTTTTCAAAGTTTTTTTTCAAAATTTTTTTTCAAAATTTTTTTTCAAAATTTTTTTTCAAAATTTTTTTTCAAAATTTTTTTTCAAAATTTTTTTTCAAAATTTTTTTTCAAAATTTTTTTTCAAATTTTTTTTCAAAATTTTTTTTCAAAATTTTTTTTCAAATTTTTTTTTTCAAAATTTTTTTTCAAAATTTTTTTTCAAATTTTTTTTTCAAAATTTTTTTTCAAAATTTTTTTTCAAAATTTTTTTTCAAAATTTTTTTTCAAAATTTTTTTTCAAAATTTTTTTTCAAAATTTTTTTTCAAAATTTTTTTCAAAATTTTTTTTCAAAATTTTTTTTTTAAATTTTTTTTCAAAATTTTTTTTTCAAATTTTTTTTTCAAAATTTTTTTTTGTAAATTTTTTTTCAAAATTTTTTTTCAAAATTTTTTTTCAAAATTTTTTTTCAAAATTTTTTTTCAAAATTTTTTTTCAGAATTTTTTTTCGAAATTTTTTTTCAAAATTTTTTTTCAAAATTTTTTTTCAAAATATTTTTTCAAAATTGTTTTTCAAAATTTTTTTTCAAAATTTTTTTTCAAAATTTTTTTTCAAAATTTTTTTTCAAAATTTCTTTTCAAATTTTTTTTCATAAGGTTTTGTCAAAATTTTTTTTCAAAAGTTTTTTTTCAAAATTTTTTTTCAAAATTTTTTTTAAAATTTTTTTTCAAAATTTTTTTTCAAAATTTTTTTTCAAAATTTTTTTTCAAAATTTTTTTTCAAATTTTTTTTCAAAATTGTTTTTCAAAATTTTTTTTCAAAATTTTTTTTCAAAATTTTTTTTGAAATTTTTTTTGAAAATTTTTTTTGAAAATTTTTTTTGAAAATTTTTTTTCGAAATTCTTTTTTCGAAATTTTTTTTCGAAATTTTTTTTCGAATTTTTTTTTCAAAATTTTTTTCGAAATTTTTTTTCAAAATTTTTTTTCAAAATTTTTTTTCAAAATTTTTTTTCAAAATTTTTTTTCAAATTTTTTTTTCAAAATTTTTTTTCAAAATTTTTTTTCAAATTTTTTTTTTAAATTTTTTTTTCAAAATTTTTTTTCAAAATTTTTTTTCAAAATTTTTTTTCAAAATTTTTTTTCAAAATTTTTTTTCAAAATTTTTTTTCAAATTTTTTTTTCAAAATTTTTTTTCAAAATTTTTTTTTAAAATTTTTTTTCAAAATTTTTTTTCAAAATTTTTTTTCAAAATTTTTTTTCAAAATTTTTTTTCAAATTTTTTTTCAAATTTTTTTTTCAAAATTTTTTTTCAAATTTTTTTTTTCAAAATTTTTTATCAAAATTTTTTTTCAAATTTTTTTTTCAAAATTTTTTTTCAAAATTTTTTTTCAAAATTTTTTTTCAAAATTTTTTTTCAAAATTTTTTTTCAAAATTTTTTTTCAAATTTTTTTTTCAAAATTTTTTTTCAAAATTTTTTTTCAAAATTTTTTTTCAAAATTTTTTTTCAAAATTTTTTTTCAAAATTTTTTTTCAAAATTGTTTTTTAAATTTTTTTTCAAAATTTTTTTTTCAAAATTTTTTTTCAAAATTTTTTTTCAAAATTTTTTTTCAAAATTTTTTTTCAAAATTTTTTTTCAAATTTTTTTTTCAAAATTTTTTTTCAAAATTTTTTTTCAAATTTTTTTTTTCAAATTTTTTTTTCAAAATTTTTTTTCAAAATTTTTTTTCAAAATTTTTTTTCAAAATTTTTTTTCAAAATTTTTTTTCAAAATTTTTTTTCAAAATTTTTTTTCAAAATTTTTTTTCAAATTTTTTTTTCAAAATTTTTTTTCAAAATTTTTTTTCTAAATTTTTTTTCAAAATTTTTTTTCAAAATTTTTTTTCAAAATTTTTTTTCAAAATTTTTTTTCAAAATTTTTTTTCAAAATTTTTTTTCAAAATTTTTTTTCAAAATTTTTTTTCGAAATTTTTTTTTCGAAATTTTTTTTCGAAATTTTTTTTCAAATTTTTTTTTCAAAATTTTTTTTCGAAATTTTCTTTCAAAATGTTTTTTCAAAATTTTTTTTCAAAATTTTTTTTCAAATTTTTTTTTCAAAATTTTTTTTTCAAAATTTTTTTTCAAAATTTTTTTTCAAATTTTTTTTCATAAGGTTTTGCCAAATTTTTTTTCAAAATTTTTTTTCAAAATTTTTTTTCAAAATTTTTTTTAAAATTTTTTTTCAAAATTTTTTTTAAAATTTTTTTTCAAAATTTTTTTTCAAAATTTTTTTTCAAAATTTTTTTTCAAAATTTTTTTTCAAATTTTTTTTCAAAATTTTTTTTCAAACTTTTTTTCAAAATTTTTTTTCAAAATTTTTTTTCAAAATTTTTTTTGAAAATTTTTTTTGAAAATTTTTTTTGAAAATTTTTTTTCAAAATTTTTTTTCGAAATTTTTTTTTCGAAATTTTTTTTCGAAATTTTTTTTCGAAATTTTTTTTCAAAATTTTTTTCGAAATTTTTTTTCAAAATTTTTTTTCAAAATTTTTTTTCAAAATTTTTTTTCAAAATTTTTTTTCAAAATGTTTTTTCAAATTTTTTTTTCAAAATTTTTTTTCAAATTTTTTTTTCAAATTTTTTTTTCAAATTTTTTTTTCAAAATTTTTTTTCAAAATTTTTTTTCAAAATTTTTTTTCAAAATTTTTTTTTAAATTTTTTTTTCAAAATTTTTTTTCAAATTTTTTTTTCAAAATTTTTTTTCAAAATTTTTTTTCAAAATTTTTTTTCAAAATTTTTTTTCAAAATATTTTTTTTAAATTTTTTTTCAAAATTTTTTTTCAAAATTTTTTTTCAAAATTTTTTTTCAAAATTTTTTTTCAAAATTTTTTTTCAAAATTTTTTTTCGTAATTTTTTTTAGAAATTTTTTTTCAAAATTTTTTTTCAAAATTTTTTTTCAAAATTTTTTTTCAAATTTTTTTTTCAAAATTTTTTTTCAAAATTTTTTTTCAAAATTTTTTTTCAAAATTTTTTTTCAAAATTTTTTTCGAAATTTTTTTTCAAAATTTATTTTCAAAATTTTTTTTCAAAATTTTTTTTCAAAATTTTTTTTGAAAAGTTTTTTTGAAAATTTTTTTTGAAAATTTTTTTTCGAAATTTTTTTTTCGAAATTTTTTTTCGAAATTTTTTTTCAAATTTTTTTTTCCAAATTTTTTTTCAAAATTTTTTTTCAGTTTTTTTTCAAAATTTTTTTTCAAAATTTTTTTTCAAAATTTTTTTTCAAAATTTTTTTTCAAAATTTTTTTTCAAAATTTTTTTTCAAAATTTTTTTTCAAAATTTTTTTTCAAATTTTTTTTCAAAATTTTTTTTCAAAATTTTTTTTCAATTTTTTTTTTCAAAATTTTTTATCAAAATTTTTTTTCAAATTTTTTTTTCAAAATTTTTTTTCAAAATTTTTTTTCAAAATTTTTTTTCAAAATTTTTTTTCAAAATTTTTTTTCAAAATTTTTTTTCAAAATTTTTTTCAAAATTTTTTTTCAAAATTTTTTTTTTAAATTTTTTTTCAAAATTTTTTTTTCAAATTTTTTTTTCAAAATTTTTTTTTGTAAATTTTTTTTCAAAATTTTTTTTCAAAATTTTTTTTCAAAATTTTTTTTCAAAATTTTTTTTCAAAATTTTTTTTCAGAATTTTTTTTCGAAATTTTTTTCAAAATTTTTTTTCAAAATTTTTTTTCAAAATATTTTTTCAAAATTGTTTTTCAAAATTTTTTTTCAAAATTTTTTTTCAAAATTTTTTTTCAAAATTTTTTTTCAAAATTTTTTTTCAAATTTTTTTTCATAAGGTTTTGTCAAAATTTTTTTTCAAAAGTTTTTTTTCAAAATTTTTTTTCAAAATTTTTTTTAAAATTTTTTTTCAAAATTTTTTTTCAAAATTTTTTTTCAAAATTTTTTTTCAAAATTTTTTTTCAAATTTTTTTTCAAAATTGTTTTTCAAAATTTTTTTTCAAAATTTTTTTTCAAAATTTTTTTTGAAATTTATTTTGAAAATTTTTTTTGAAAATTTTTTTTGAAAATTTTTTTTCGAAATTCTTTTTTCGAAATTTTTTTTCGAAATTTTTTTTCGAATTTTTTTTTCAAAATTTTTTTCGAAATTTTTTTTCAAAATTTTTTTTCAAAATTTTTTTTCAAAATTTTTTTTCAAAATTTTTTTTCAAATTTTTTTTTCAAAATTTTTTTTCAAAATTTTTTTTCAAATTTTTTTTTTAAATTTTTTTTTCAAAATTTTTTTTCAAAATTTTTTTTCAAAATTTTTTTTCAAAATTTTTTTTCAAAATTTTTTTTCAAAATTTTTTTTCAAATTTTTTTTTCAAAATTTTTTTTCAAAATTTTTTTTTAAAATTTTTTTTCAAAATTTTTTTTCAAAATTTTTTTTCAAAATTTTTTTTCAAAATTTTTTTTCAAATTTTTTTTCAAATTTTTTTTTCAAAATTTTTTTTCAAATTTTTTTTTTCAAAATTTTTTATCAAAATTTTTTTTCAAATTTTTTTTTCAAAATTTTTTTTCAAAATTTTTTTTCAAAATTTTTTTTCAAAATTTTTTTTTAAAAATTTTTTTTCAAAATTTTTTTTCAAATTTTTTTTTCAAAATTTTTTTTCAAAATTTTTTTTCAAAATTTTTTTTCAAAATTTTTTTTCAAAATTTTTTTTCAAAATTTTTTTTCAAAATTGTTTTTTAAATTTTTTTTCAAAATTTTTTTTTCAAAATTTTTTTTCAAAATTTTTTTTTTTTAATTTTTTTTCAAAATTTTTTTTCAAAATTTTTTTTCAAAATTTTTTTTCAAAATTTTTTTTCAAAATTTTTTTTCTAAATTTTTTTTCAAAATTTTTTTTCAAAATTTTTTTTCAAAATTTTTTTTCAAAATTTTTTTTCAAAATTTTTTATCAAAATTTTTTTTCAAATTTTTTTTTCAAAATTTTTTTTCAAATTTTTTTTCAAAATTTTTTTTCAAAATTTTTTTTCAAAATTTTTTTTCAAAATTTTTTTTTAATTTTTTTTCAAAACGTTTTTTCAAAATTTTTTTTCAAAATTTTTTTTCAAATGTTTTTTCAAAATTTTTTTTTTAAATTTTTTTTCAAAATTTTTTTTCAAAATTTTTTTTCAAAATTTTTTTTCAAAATTTTTTTTCAAAATTTTTTTTCGAAATTTTTTTTCGAAATTTTTTTTCGAAATTCTTTTTCAAAATTTTTTTTCAAAATTTTTTTTCAAATTTTTTTTCAAAAGTTTTTTTCAAAATTTTTTTTCGAAATTTTTTTTTTCGAAATTTTTTTTCGAAATTTTTTTTCAAATTTTTTTTTCAAAATTTTTTTTCAAAATTTTTTTTCAAAATTTTTTTTCAAACTTTTTTTTCGAAATTTTTTTTCGAAATTTTTTTTCGAAATTCTTTTTCAAAATTTTTTTTCAAAATTTTTTTTCAAATTTTTTTTCAAAATTTTTTTTCAAAATTTTTTTTCGAAATTTTTTTTTTCGAAATTGTTTTTCGAAATTTTTTTTGAAAAATTTTTTTCGAAATTTTTTTTCGAAATTTTTTTTTCGAAATTTTTTTTCGAAATTTTTTTTCAAATTTTTTTTTTCGAAATTTTTTTTCGAAATTTTTTTTCAAAGTTTTTTTTCAAAATTTTTTTTCAAAATTTTTTTTCACAATTTTTTTTCAAAATTTTTTTTCAAAATTTTTTTTCAAATTTTTTTTTCAAATTTTTTTTTGTTTTTTTTCAAAATTTTTTTTAAAATTTTTTTTCAACATTTTTTTTTTAAATTTTTTTTCAAATTTTTTTCAAAATTTTTTTTCAAAATTTTTTTTCAAAATCTTTTTTCAAAATTTTTTTTCAAATTTTTTTTCAAAATTTTTTTTTAAAAATTTTTTTTCAAAATTTTTTTTCAAAATTTTTTTTCAAAATTTTTTTTCAAAATTTTTTTTCAAAATTTTTTTTCAAAATTTTTTTTTGGAATTTTTTTTCAAAATTTTTTTTCAACATTTTTTTTCAAAATTTTTTTTCAACATTTTTTTTCAAAATTTTTTTTCAAAATTTTTTTCAACATTTTTTTTCAAAATTTTTTTTCGAAATTTTTTTTCAAAATTTTTTTTCAAAATTTTTTTTCAAAATTTTTTTTCAAAATTTTTTTTCAAAATTTTTTTTCAAAATTTTTTTTCAAATTTTTTTTCAAATTTTTTTTCAAAATTTTTTTTCAAAATTTTTTTTCGAAATTTTTTTTTCGAAATTTTTTTTCGAAATTTTTTTTCAAATTTTTTTTTCAAAATTTTTTTTCAAAATTTTTTTTCAAATTTTTTTTTCAAAATTTTTTTTCAAAATTTTTTTTCAAAATTTTTTTTCAAAATTTTTTTTCAAATTTTTTTTTCAAAATTTTTTTTTCAAAATTTTTTTTCAAAATTTTTTTCGAAATTTTTTTTCAAAATTTATTTTCAAAATTTTTTTTCAAAATTTTTTTTCAAAATTTTTTTTGAAAATTTTTTTTGAAAATTTTTTTTGAAAATTTTTTTTGAAAAATTTTTTTGAAAATTTTTTTTCGAAATTTTTTTTCGAAATTTTTTTTCGAAATTTTTTTTCAAATTTTTTTTTCCAAATTTTTTTTCAAAATTTTTTTTCAAAATTTTTTTTCAAAATTTTTTTTCAAAATTTTTTTTAAAATTTTTTTTCAAAATTTTTTTTCAAAATTTTTTTTCAAAATTTTTTTTCAAAATTTTTTTTCAAATTTTTTTTCAAATTTTTTTTTCAAAATTTTTTTTCAAACTTTTTTCAAAATTTTTTTTCAAAATTTTTTTCAAAATT
The DNA here is from genome assembly GCA_036926305.1 of Uropetala carovei. NCBI lineage: Eukaryota > Metazoa > Arthropoda > Insecta > Odonata > Petaluridae > Uropetala > Uropetala carovei. The sequence goes on from JAXCHB010000549.1 coordinate 15,443, forward strand.
TTTTTTTTTATTTTTTTTCAAAACGTTTTTTCAAAATTTTTTTTCAAAATTTTTTTTTTAAATTTTTTTTCAAAATTTTTTTTCAAAATTTTTTTTCAAAATTTTTTTTCAAAATTTTTTTTCGAAATTTTTTTTCGAAATTTTTTTTCAAAATTTTTTTTCAAAATTTTTTTTCAAAATTTTTTTTCACAATTTTTTTTCAAAATTTTTTTTCAAAATTTTTTTTCAAATTTTTTTTTCAAATTTTTTTTTGTTTTTTTTCAAAATTTTTTTTAAAATTTTTTTTCAACATTTTTTTTTAAAATTTTTTTTCAAATTTTTTTCAAAATTTTTTTTCAAAATTTTTTTTCAAAATTTTTTTTCAAAATTTTTTTTCAAAATTTTTTTTCAAATTTTTTTTCAAAATTTTTTTTAAAAAATTTTTTTTCAAAATTTTTTTTCAAAATGTTTTTTCAAAATTTTTTTTCAAAATTTTTTTTCAAATTTTTTTTTCAAAATTTTTTTTTGGAATTTTTTTTCAAAATTTTTTTTCAACATTTTTTTTCAAAATTTTTTTTCAACATTTTTTTTCAAAATTTTTTTTCAAAATTTTTTTCAACATTTTTTTTCAAAATTTTTTTTCGAAATTTTTTTTCAAAATTTTTTTTCAAAATTTTTTTTCAAAATTTTTTTTCAAAATTTTTTTTCAAAATTTTTTTTCAAAATTTTTTTTCAAATTTTTTTTCAAATTTTTTTTCAAAATTTTTTTTCAAAATTTTTTTTCGAAATTTTTTTTTCGAAATTTTTTTTCGAAATTTTTTTTCAAATTTTTTTTTCAAAATTTTTTTTCGAAATTTTTTTTCAAAATTTTTTTTCAAAATTTTTTTTCAAAATTTTTTTTCAAAATTTTTTTTCAAATTTTTTTTTCAAAATTTTTTTTCAAAATTTTTTTTCAAAATTTTTTTTCAAATTTTTTTTCATAAGGTTTTGTCAAAATTTTTTTTCAAAATTTTTTTTCAAAATTTTTTTTCTAAATTTTTTTTAAAATTTTTTTTCAAAATTTTTTTTCAAAATTTTTTTTCAAATTTTTTTTTCAAAATTTTTTTTCAAATTTTTTTTCAAAATTTTTTTTCAAAATTTTTTTTCAAAATTTTTTTTCAAAATTTTTTTTGAAAATTTTTTTTGAAAATTTTTTTTGAAAATTTTTTTTCAAAATTTTTTTTCGAAATTTTTTTTTCGAAATTTTTTTTCGAAATTTTTTTTCGAATTTTTTTTTCAAAATTTTTTCGAAATTTTTTTTTAAAATTTTTTTTCAAAATTTTTTTTCAAAATTTTTTTTCAAAATTTTTTTTCAAAATGTTTTTTCAAATTTTTTTTTCAAAATTTTTTTTCAAAATTTTTTTTCAAATTTTTTTTTCAAATTTTTTTTTCAAATTTTTTTTTCAAATTTTTTTTTCAAAATTTTTTTTCAAAATTTTTTTTCAAAATTTTTTTTTAAATTTTTTTTTCAAAATTTTTTTTCAAATTTTTTTTTGAAAATTTTTTTTCAAAATTTTTTTTCAAAATTTTTTTTTAAAATTTTTTTTCAAAATTATTTTTCGAAATTTTTTTTCGAAATTTTTTTTTCGAAATTTTTTTTCGAAATTTTTTTTCAAATTTTTTTTTCGAAATTTTTTTTCGAAATTTTTTTTCAAAATTTTTTTTCAAAATTTTTTTTCACAATTTTTTTTCAAAATTTTTTTTCACAATTTTTTTTCAAAATTTTTTTTCAAAATTTTTTTTCAAATTTTTTTTTCAAAATTTTTTTTTTCAAAATTTTTTTTCAAAATTTTTTTTTACAATTTTTTTTCAAAATTTTTTTTCAAAATTTTTTTTCAAATTTTTTTTAAAATTTTTTTTCAGTTTTTTTTCAAAATTTTTTTAAAAATTTTTTTTCAACATTTTTTTTTTAAATTTTTTTTCAAATTTTTTTCAAAATTTTTTTTCAAAATTTTTTTTCAAAATTTTTTTTCAAAATTTTTTTACAAAATTTTTTTTCAAAATTTTTTTTCAAAATTTTTTTTCAAAATTTTTTTTCAAATTTTTTTTATAAAATTTTTTACAAAATTTTTTTTCAAAATTTTTTTTCAAAATTTTTTTTCAAATTTTTTTTCAAAATTTTTTTTCAAAATTTTTTTTCAAAATTTTTTTAAAATTTTTTTTTCAAAATTTTTTTTCAAATTTTTTTTTCAAAATTTTTTTTCAAAATTTTTTTTCAAAATTTTTTTTCAAAATTCTTTTTCAAAATTTTTTTTCAAAATTTTTTTAAAAATTTTTTTTCAAAATTTTTTTTCAAAATTTTTTTTCAAATTTTTTTTTCAAAATTTTTTTTCAAAATTTTTTTTCAAATGTTTTTTTCAAAATTTTTTTTAAAATTTTTTTTCAAAATTTTTTTTTCAAAATTTTTTTTCAAAATGTTTTTTCAAAATATTTTTTTCAAAATTTTTTTTCAAATTTTTTTTTCAAAATTTTTTTTCAAAATTTTTTTTCAAAATTTTTTTTCAAATTTTTTTTTCCAAAATTTTTTTTTCCAAAATTTTTTTTCAAATTTTTTTTTCCAAAATTTTTTTTCAAAATTTTTTTTCAAATTTTTTTTTCAAAATTTTTTTTCAAAATTTTTTTTCAAAATTTTTTTTTCAAAATTTTTTTTTCAAAATTTTTTTTTCAAAATTTTTTTCAAAATTTTTTTTCAAAATTTTTTTTCAAAATTTTTTTTCAAAATTTTTTTTCAAAATTTTTTTTTCAAAATTTTTTTTCAAAATTTTTTTTTCAAATTTTTTTTTCAAAATTTTTTTTCAAAATTTTTTTTCAAAATTTTTTTTCAAAATTTTTTTTCAAAATTTTTTTTCAAAATTTTTTTTCAAAATTTTTTTTCAAATTTTTTTTTCAAAATTTTTTTCAAAATTTTTTTTCAATATTTTTTTCAAAATTTTTTTTCAAAATTTTTTTTTCAAAATTTTTTTTCAAAATGTTTTTTCAAAATATTTTTTTCAAATTTTTTTTTCAAAATTTTTTTTCAAAATTTTTTTTCAAAATTTTTTTTAAAAATGTTTTTTCAAAATTTTTTTTCAAAATTTTTTTTCAAATTTTTTTTCAAAATTTTTATTCAAAATTTTTTTTCAAAATTTTTTTTCAAAATTTTTATTCAAAATTTTTTTTCAAAATTTTTTTTCAAAATTTTTTTCAAAATTTTTTTCAAAATTTTTTTTCAAAATTTTTTTTCAAAATTTTTTTTCAAAATTTTTTTTCAAATTTTTTTTCAAATTTTTTTTCAAAATTTTTTTTCAAAATTTTTTTTTAAAATTTTTTTTCAAATTTTTTTTTCAAAATTTTTTTTCAAAATTTTTTTTCAAATTTTTTTTTCAAAATTTTTTTTTGGAATTTTTTTTCAAAATTTTTTTTCAAAATTTTTTTTCAACATTTTTTTTCAAATTTTTTTTAAAAATTTTTTTTAAAATTTTTTTTAAAAATTTTTTTTAAAATTTTTTTTCAAAATTTTTTTTTAAATTTTTTTTTCAAAATTTTTTTTCAAAGTTTTTTTTCAAATTTTTTTTTCAAAATTTTTTTTCAAAATTTTTTTTATAATTTTTTTTTCAAACTTTTTTTTCAAAATTTTTTTTCAAAATTTTTTTTCGAAATTTTTTTTCGAAATTTTTTTTCAAAATTTTTTTTAAAATTTTTTTTCAAAATTTTTTTTCAAAATTTTTTTTCAAAATTTTTTTTCAAAATTTTTTTTCAAAACTTTTTTTTTCAAAATTTTTTTCAAAATTTTTTTTTCAAAATTTTTTTTCAAAATTTTTTTTTCAAAATTTTTTTTTCAAAATTTTTTTTTCAAAATTTTTTTTCAAAATTTTTTTTCAAAATTTTTTTTCAAACTTTTTTTTCAAAATTTTTTTTCAAAATTTTTTTTCAAAATTTTTTTTCGAAATTTTTTTTCGAAATTTTTTTTCAAAATTTTTTTTTAAAATTTTTTTTCAAATTTTTTTTTTCGAAATTTTTTTTCGAAATTTTTTTTCAAATTTTTTTTTCAAAATTTTTTTTCGAACTTTTTTTTCAAAATTTTTTTTCCAAATTTTTTTTCAAAATTTTTTTTCAAATTTTTTTTTCAAAATTTTTTTTAAAAATTTTTTTTCAAAATTTTTTTTGAAAATTTTTTTTGAAAATTTTTTTTCAAAATTTTTTTTAAAAATTTTTTTTCGAAATTTTTTTTTCGAAATTTTTTTTTCGAAATTTTTTTTCAAAATTTTTTTTCGAACTTTTTTTTCGAAATTTTTTTCGAAATTTTTTTTAAAAATTTTTTTTCAAAATTTTTTTTCAAATTTTTTTTTCAAATTTTTTTTTCAAAATTTTTTTTCAAAATTTTTTTTTCAAAATTTTTTTTCAAAATTTTTTTTATAATTTTTTTTTCAAAATTTTTTTCAAAATTTTTTTTCAAAATGTTTTTTCAAATTTTTTTTCAAAATTTTTTTTCAAAATGTTTTTTTCAAAATGTTTTTTCAAAATATTTTTTCAAAATTTTTTTTCAAAATTTTTTTTCAAATTTTTTTTTCAAAATTTTTTTTCAAAATTTTTTTTCAAAATTTTTTTTCAAAATTTTTTTTCAAAATTTTTTTTCAAAATTTTTTTTCAAAATTTTTTTTCAAAATTTTTTTTTCAAAATTTTTTTCAAAATTTTTTTTTCAAAATTTTTTTTCAAAATTTTTTTTTCAAAATTTTTTTTTCAAAATTTTTTTTCAAAATTTTTTTTCAAAATTTTTTTTCAAAATTTTTTTTCAAAATTTATTTTCAAAATTTTTTTTCAAAATTTTTTTTCAAAATTTTTTTTCAAAATTTTTTTTCGAAATTTTTTTCGAAATTTTTTTTCAAAATTTTTTTTTCAAATTTTTTTTCAAAATTTTTTTTCAAAATTTTTTTTCAAAATTTTTTTTCGAAATTTTTTTTTCGAAATTTTTTTTCGAAATTTTTTTTCAAATTTTTTTTTCAAAATTTTTTTTCGAAATTTTTTTTCAAAATTTTTCTCAAAATTTTTTTTCAAAATTTTTTTTCAAATTTTTTTTTCAAAATTTTGTTTCAAAATTTTTTTTAAAAATTTTTTTTCAAAATTTTTTTTGAAAATTTTTTTTGAAAATTTTTTTTGAAAATTTTTTTTCAAAATTTTTTTTCAAAATTTTTTTTCGAAATTTTTTTTTCAAAATTTTTTTTTCGAAATTTTTTTTCAAATTTTTTTTTCAAAATTTTTTTTCGAAATTTTTTTTCAAAATTTTTTTTCAAAATTTTTTTTCAAATTTTTTTTTCAAAATTTTTTTTCAAAATTTTTTTTCAAATTTTTTTTTCAAAATTTTTTTTCAAATTTTTTTCAAAATTTTTTTTCAAAATTTTTTTTCAAAATTTTTTTTCAAAATTTTTTTTCAAACTTTTTTTTCAAAATTTTTTTTCAAAATTTTTTTTTCAAATTTTTTTTTAAAATTTTTTTTTTCAAAATTTTTTTTCAAAATTTTTTTTTCAAAATTTTTTTTCAATTTTTTTTTTCAAAATTTTTTTTCAAAATTTTTTTTCAAAATTTTTTTTCAAATTTTTTTTAAAAAATTTTTTTTCAAAATTTTTTTTCAAATTTTTTTTTCAAATTTTTTTTTCAAAATTTTTTTTCAAATTTTTTTTTCAAATTTTTTTTTCAAAATTTTTTTTCAAAATTTTTTTTCAAAATTTTTTTTCAAAATTTTTTTTCAAATTTTTTTTTCAAAATTTTTTTTCAAAATTTTTTTTCAAATTTTTTTTTCAAATTTTTTTTTCAAAATTTTTTTTCAAAATTTTTTTTCAAAATTTTTTTTCAAAATTTTTTTTCAAAATTTTTTTTCAAAATTTTTTTTCAAAATTTTTTTTCAAATTTTTTTTTCAAAATTTTTTTTCAAAATTTTTTTTCAAAATTTTTTTTCAAATTTTTTTCAAAATTTTTTTCAAAATTTTTT
>JAXCHB010000550.1:0-33441 GCA_036926305.1 Uropetala carovei
AAAAAAATTTGAAAAAAAATTTTGAAAAAAAAGTTTGAAAAAAAAATTTGAAAAAAAATTTTGAAAAAAAATTTTGAAAAAAAATTTTGAAAAAAAAATTTGAAAAAAAATTTGAAAAAAAATTTTGAAAAAAAAATTTGAAAAAAAATTTGAAAAAAAATTTTGAAAAAACATTTTGAAAAAAAATTTTAAAAAAAAATTTGAAAAAAAATTTTGAAAAAAAATTTTGAAAAAAAATTTGAAAAAAAATTTTGAAAAAAAATTTTGAAAAAAAATTTTGAAAAAAAATTTTGAAAAAAAATTTGAAAAAAAATTTTGAAAAAAATTTTGAAAAAAAATTTTGGAAAAAATTTTGAAAAAAAATTTTGAAAAAAAATTTTGAAAAAAAATTTTGAAAAAAAATTTTGAAAAAAAATTTTGAAAAAAAATTTTGAAAAAAAATTTTGAAAAAAAATTTTGAAAAAAAATTTTGAAAAAAAATTTTGAAAAAAAATTTTGAAAAAAAAATTTGAAAAAAAAATTTGAAAAAAAAATTTGAAAAAAAATTTTGAAAAAAAAATTTTGAAAAAAAATTTGAAAAAAAATTTTGAAAAAAAATTTGAAAAAAAAATTTGAAAAAAAATTTTGAAAAAAAAATTTGAAAAAAAATTTTGAAAAAAAATTTTGAAAAAAAATTTTGAAAAAAAATTTTGAAAAAAAATTTTGAAAAAAAAATTTGAAAAAAAATTTGAAAAAAAATTTTGAAAAAAAAGTTTGAAAAAAATTTTGAAAAAAAATTTTGAAAAAAAATTTTGAAAAAAAATTTTGAAAAAAAAATTTGAAAAAAAATTTGAAAAAAAATTTTGAAAAAACATTTTGAAAAAAAATTTTAAAAAAAAATTTTGAAAAAAAATTTTGATAAAAAATTTTGAAAAAAAATTTTGAAAAAATTTTGAAAAAAATTTTGAAAAAAAATTTTGAAAAAAAATTTTGAAAAAAAATTTTGAAAAAAAAATTTTGAAAAATAATTTTGAAAAAAAATTTTGAAAAAAAATTTTGAAAAAAAATTTTGGAAAAAATTTTGAAAAAAAATTTAAAAAAAAATTTTGAAAAAAAATTTTGAAAAAAAATTTTGAAAAAAATTTTGAAAAAAAATTTTGAAAAAAAATTTTGAAAAAAAATTTTAAAAAAAAATTTTGAAAAAAAGTTTAAAAAAAATTTTGAAAAAAAATTTTGAAAAAAAATTTTGAAAAAAAATTTTGAAAAAAAATTTCGAAAAAAAAATTTGAAAAAAATTTTGAAAAAAAATTTTGAAAAAAAATTTTGAAAAAAAATTTTGAAAAAAAAATTTGAAAAAAAAATTTGAAAAAAAATTTTGAAAAAAAATTTTGAAAAAAAATTTTGAAAAAAAATTTAAAAAAAAAATTGAAAAAAAAATTGAAAAAAAATTTTGAAAAAAAATTTAAAAAAAAATTTTGAAAAAAAAATTTTGAAAAAAAATTTTGAGAAAAAATTTTGAAAAAAAATTTTGAAAAAAAATTTTGAAAAAAAATTTTGAAAAAAATTTTGAAAAAAAATTTTGAAAAAAAATTTTGAAAAAAAATTTTGAAAAAAAATTTTGAAAAAAAATTTTGAAAAAAAATTTTGAAAAAAAATTTTGAAAAAAAATTTTGAAAAAAAATTTTGAAAAAAAAATTTTGAAAAAAAAATTTGAAAAATAATTTTGAAAAAAAAATTTGAAAAAAAATTTTGAAAAAAAAATTTGAAAAAAAAATTTGAAAAAAAATTTTGAAAAAAAATTTTAAAAAAAAAATTTGAAAAAAAAATTTGAAAAAAAATTTTGAAAAAAAATTTTGAAAAAAAATTTTGAAAAAAAATTTTGAAAAAAAATTTTGAAAAAAAAATTTGAAAAAAAATTTTGAAAAAAAAATTTGAAAAAAAATTTTGAAAAAAAATTTTGAAAAAAAATTTTGAAAAAAAATTTTGAAAAAAAATTTTGAAAAAAAATTTTGAAAAAAAATTTTGAAAAAAAATTTTGAAAAAAAATTTTGAAAAAAAATTTTGAAAAAAAAATTTGAAAAAAAAATTTGAAAAAAAATTTTGAAAAAAAATTTTGAAAAAAAAATTTGAAAAAAAATTTTGAAAAAAAATTTTGAAAAAAAATTTTGAGAAAAAATTTTGAAAAAAAATTTTGAAAAAAAATTTTGAAAAAAAAATTTTGAAAAAAAATTTTGAAAAGAAATTTTGAAAAAAAATTTTGAAAAAAAATTTTGAAAAAAAATTTTGAAAAAAAATTTTGAAAAAAAATTTTGAAAAAAAATTTTGAAAAAAAATTTTGAAAAAAAAATTTTGAAAAAAAATTTTGAAAAAAAAATTTGAAAAAAAATTTGAAAAAAAATTTTGAAAAAAAATTTTGATAAAAAATTTTGAAAAAAAATTTTGAAAAAAAATTTTGAAAAAAAAATTTTGAAAAAAAAATTTGAAAAAAAAATTTGAAAAAAAAATTTGAAAAAAAATTTTGAAAAAAAATTTTGAAAAAAAAATTTGAAAAAAAATTTTGAAAAAAAATTTTGAAAAAAAATTTTGAAAAAAAAATTTGAAAAAAAAATTTGAAAAAAAATTTTGAAAAAAAATTTTGAAAAAAAATTTTGAAAAAAAAATTTGAAAAAAAAATTTGAAAAAAAATTTTGAAAAAAAATTTTGAAAAAAAATTTTGAAAAAAAATTTTGAAAAAAAATTTAAAAAAAAAAATTTGAAAAAAAATTTTGAAAAAAAAATTTGAAAAAAAATTTTGGAAAAAAAATTTTGAAAAAAAATTTTGAAAAAAAATTTTGAAAAAAAATTTTGAAAAAAAATTTTGAAAAAAAATTTTGAAAAAAAAATTTTGAAAAAAAAATTTGAAAAATAATTTTGAAAAAAAAATTTGAAAAAAAATTTTGAAAAAAAATTTTGAAAAAAAAATTTGAAAAAAAATTTTGAAAAAAAATTTTGAAAAAAAAATTTGAAAAAAAAATTTGAAAAAAAATTTTGAAAAAAAATTTTGAAAAAAAATTTTGAAAAAAAATTTTGAAAAAAAATTTTGAAAAAAATTTTGAAAAAAATTTTGAAAAAAATTTTTAAAAAAATTTTGAAAAAAAAATATTCGAAAAAAATTTTGAAAAAAAATTTTGAAAAAAATTTTCGAAAAAAATTTTGAAAAAAAAAATTTTCGAAAAAAATTTTGAAAAAAAATTTTCTAAAAAAATTTTCGAAAAAAATTTTGAAAAAAAATTTTGAAAAAAATTTTCGAAAAAAATTTTCAATAAAAAAATTTCGAAAAAAATTTTCGAAAAAAAAATTTTAAAAAAAATTTTCGAAAAAAATTTTGAAAAAAAATTTTCTAAAAAAATTTTCGAAAAAAATTTTGAAAAAAAATTTTGAAAAAAATTTTCGAAAAAAATTTTGAAAAAAAATTTTCGAAAAAAATTTTCAATAAAAAAATTTCGAAAAAAATTTTCGAAAAAAATTTTTAAAAAAAATTTTCGAAAAAGATTTTAAAGAAAAATTTTCGAAAAAAATTTTCGAAAAAAATTTTGAAAAAAAATTTCGAAAAAAATTTTCGAAAAAAATTTTAAAAAAAATTTTGAAAAAAAATTTTCGAAAAAAAATTTCGAAAAAAATTTTGAAAAAAATTTTCGAAAAAAATTTTGAAAAAAAAGTTTCGAAAAAAATTTTGAAAAAAAATTTAAAAAAAAAATTTTTAAAAAAAATTTTCGAAAAAAATTTTCGAAAAAAATTTTGAAAAAAAATTTACGAAAAAAATTTTCAATAAAAAAATTTCGAAAAAAATTTTCGAAAAAAATTTCTAAAAAAATTTCCAAAAAAAAGTTTGAAAAATGATTTTGAAAAAAAATTTTCGAAAAAAAATTTCGAAAAAAATTTTGAAAAAAAATTTCGAAAAAAAATTTCGAAAAAAATTTTGGAAAAAAATTTTGAAAAAAATTATAAAAAAAATTTTGAAAAAAAAATTTCGAAAAAAATTTTGAAAAAAAAATTTCGAAAAAAATTTAGAAAAAAATTTTGAAAAAAATTTTCAAAAAAAAATTTCTAAATAAATTTCCAAAAAAAAATTTGAAAAAAAATTTTGAAAAAAATTTTCGAAAAAAATTTTGAAAAAAAATTTTCGAAAAAAATTTTGAAAAAAAATTTTCGAAAAAAATTTTGAAAAAAAAATTTCGAAAAAAATTATGAAAAAAATTTTCGAAAAAAATTTTGAAAAACATTTTCGAAAAAAATTTTGAAAAAAAATTTCGAAAAAAATTTTCGAAAAAAATTTCGAAAAAAATTTTGAAAAAAAAATTTCGAAAAAAAATTTGAAAAAAAATTTTCGAAAAAAATTTCCGAAAAAAATTTTCGAAAAAAATTTTGAAAAAAATTTTCGAAAAAAATTATAAAAAAAATTTTCGAAGAAAATTTTGAAAAAAATTTTCGAAAAAAATTTTGAAAAAAAATTATCGAAAAAAATTTCGAAAAAAATTTCGAAAAAAATTTTCCAAAAAAAATTTTGAAAAAAATTTTCGAAAAAAATTTCAAAAAAAATTTAGAAAAAAATTTTCGAAAAAAATTTTGAAAAAAATTTTCGAAAAAAATTTTCGAAAAAAATTTTGAAAAAAATTTTGAAAAAAAATTTTCGAAAAAAAATTTTTAAAAAAAATTTTAAAAAAATTTTGAAAAAAATTTTCGAAAAAAATTTTCAAAAAAAAATTTCGAAAAAAATTTTCGAAAAAAATTTTGAAAAAAAATTTCGAAAAAAATTTTGAAAAAAATTATGAAAAAAATTTTGAAAAAAAATTTTCGAAAAAAATTTTGAAAAAAAATTCTGAAAAAAATTTTAAAAAAAAATTTTCGAAAAAAATTTTCAAAATAAATTTTCGAAAAAAATTTTTTAAAAAAAATTTAAAAAAAATTTTTTAAAAAAAATTTTAAAAAAATTTTGAAAAAAATTTTCGAAAAAAATTTTTGAAAAAATTTTTAAAAAAATTTTTGAAAAAAAATTGAAAAAAATTTTCGAAAAAAATTTTCGAAAAAAATTTGAAAAAAAATTTTCTAAAAAAATTTTCGAAAAAAATTTTGAAAAAAAATTTTGAAAAAAATTTTCGAAAAAAATTTTGAAAAAAAATTTTCGAAAAAAATTTTCAATAAAAAAATTTCGAAAAAAATTTTCGAAAAAAATTTTTAAAAAAAATTTTCGAAAAAGATTTTAAAGAAAAATTTTCGAAAAAAATTTTCGAAAAAAATTTTGAAAAAAAATTTGAAAAAAATTTTCGAAAAAAATTTTCGAAAAAAATTTTCGAAAAAAATTTGAAAAAAAATTTTCTAAAAAAATTTTCGAAAAAAATTTTGAAAAAAAATTTTGAAAAAAATTTTCGAAAAAAATTTTGAAAAAAAATTTTCGAAAAAAATTTTCAATAAAAAAATTTCGAAAAAAATTTTCTAAAAAAATTTTTAAAAAAAATTTTCGAAAAAGATTTTAAAGAAAAATTTTCGAAAAAAATTTTCGAAAAAAATTTTGAAAAAAAATTTCGAAAAAAATTTTCGAAAAAAATTTTGAAAAAAATTTCCAAAAAAAATTTTGAAAAATGATTTTAAAAAAAAATTTTCGAAAAAAAATTTCGAAAAAAATTATGAAAAAAATTTTCGAAAAAAATTTTGAAAAAAAATTTAAAAAAAAAATTTTTAAAAAAAATTTTCGAAAAAAATTTTCGAAAAAAATTTTGAAAAAAAATTTACGAAAAAAATTTTCAATAAAAAAATTTCGAAAAAAATTTTCGAAAAAAATTTCTAAAAAAATTTCCAAAAAAAATTTTGAAAAATGATTTTGAAAAAAAATTTTCGAAAAAAAATTTCGAAAAAAATTATGAAAAAAATTTTCGAAAAAAATTTTGAAAAACATTTTCGAAAAAAATTTTGAAAAAAAATTTCGAAAAAAATTTTCGAAAAAAATTTCGAAAAAAATTTTGAAAAAAAATTTTCCAAAAAAAATTTTGAAAAAAATTTTCGAAAAAAATTTTGAAAAAAATTTTCGAAAAAAATTTTGAAAAAAATTTTCGAAAAAAATTTCGAAAAAAATTTAGAAAAAAATTTTCGAAAAAAATTTTGAAAAAAATTTTCGAAAAAAATTTTCGAAAAAAATTTTGAAAAAAATTTTCGAAAAAAATTTTGAAAAAAAATTTTCGAAAAAATTTAAAAAAAAATTTTCGAAAAAAATTTTCGAAAAAAATTTTGAAAAAAAATTTTGAAAAAAAATTTTCGAAAAAAATTTTCGAAAAAAATTTTGAAAAATAATTTTCGAAAAAAATTTTCAATAAAAAAATTTCGAAAAAAATTTTCGAAAAAAATTTTTAAAAAAATTTTCGAAAAAGATTTTAAAGAAAAATTTTCGAAAAAAATTTTCGAAAAAAATTTTGAAAAAAAATTTCGAAAAAAATTTTCGAAAAAAATTTTGAAAAAAATTTCCAAAAAAAATTTTGAAAAATGATTTTGAAAAAAAATTTTCGAAAAAAAATTTCGAAAAAAATTATGAAAAAAATTTTCGAAAAAAATTTTGAAAAAAAATTTAAAAAAAAAATTTTTAAAAAAAATTTTCGAAAAAAATTTTCGAAAAAAATTTTGAAAAAAAATTTACGAAAAAAATTTTCAATAAAAAAATTTCGAAAAAAATTTTCGAAAAAAATTTCTAAAAAAATTTCCAAAAAAAATTTTGAAAAATGATTTTGAAAAAAAATTTTCGAAAAAAAATTTCGAAAAAAATTATGAAAAAAATTTTCGAAAAAAATTTTGAAAAACATTTTCGAAAAAAATTTTGAAAAAAAATTTCGAAAAAAATTTTCGAAAAAAATTTCGAAAAAAATTTTGAAAAAAAATTTTCGAAAAAAAATTTGAAAAAAAATTTTCGAAAAAAATTTTGAAAAAAAATTTCCGAAAAAAATTTTCGAAAAAAATTTTGAAAAAAAATTTTCGAAAAAAATTATAAAAAAAATTTTCGAAGAAAATTTTGAAAACAATTTTCGAAAAAAATTTTGAAAAAAAATTATCGAAAAAAATTTCGAAAAAAATTTCGAAAAAAATTTTCCAAAAAAAATTTTGAAAAAAATTTTCGAAAAAAATTTCGAAAAAAATTTAGAAAAAAATTTTCGAAAAAAATTTTGAAAAAAATTTTCGAAAAAAATTTTCGAAAAAAATTTTGAAAAAAATTTTCGAAAAAAATTTTGAAAAAAAATTTTCGAAAAAATTTAAAAAAAAATTTTCGAAAAAAATTTTCGAAAAAAATTTTGAAAAAAAATTTTGAAAAAAAATTTTCGAAAAAAATTTTCGAAAAAAATTTTGAAAAAAATTTTGAAAAAAAATTTTCGAAAAAAAATTTTTAAAAAAAATTTTAAAAAAATTTTGAAAAAAATTTTCGAAAAAAATTTTCAAAAAAAATTTTCGAAAAAAATTTTCGAAAAAAATTTTGAAAAAAAATTTCGAAAAAAATTTTCGAAAAAAATTTTGAAAAAAATTATGAAAAAAATTTTGAAAAAAAATTTTCGAAAAAAATTTTGAAAAAAAATTCTGAAAAAAATTTTGAAAAAAAATTTTCGAAAAAAATTTTCAAAATAAATTTTCGAAAAAAATTTTTTAAAAAAAATTTAAAAAAAATTTTTTAAAAAAAATTTTAAAAAAATTTTGAAAAAAATTTTCGAAAAAAGTTTTCGAAAAAAATTTTCGAAAAAAATTTTCAAAAAAAATTTTCGAAAAAAAATTTGAAAAAAATTTTCGAAAAAAATTTTGAAAAAAAATTTTCGAAAAAAATTTTCAATAAAAAAATTTCGAAAAAAATTTTCGAAAAAAATTTCGAAAAAAATTTTCGAAAAAAATTTTGAAAAAAATTTTGAAAAAAAATTTTCGAAAAAAATTTTCGAAAAAAATTTTCGAAAAAAATTTTGAAAAAAATTTTGAAAAAAAATTTTCGAAAAAAAATTTTTAAAAAAAATTTTAAAAAAATAAAAAAAAAATTTTCGAAAAAAATTTTCAAAAAAAATTTTCGAAAAAAATTTTCGAAAAAAATTTTGAAAAAAAATTTCGAAAAAAATTTTCGAAAAAAATTTTGAAAAAAATTTTGAAAAAAATTATGAAAAAAATTTTGAAAAAAAATTTTCGAAAAAAATTTTGAAAAAAAATTCAGAAAAAAATTTTGAAAAAAAATTTTCGAAAAAAATTTTCAAAATAAATTTTCGAAAAAAAATTTTTAAAAAAAATTTAAAAAAAATTTTTTAAAAAAAATTTTAAAAAAATTTTGAAAAAAATTTCGAAAAAAATTTACGAAAAAAATTTTGAAAAAAAATTTCGAAAAAAATTTTCGAAAAAAATTTCGAAAAAAATTTTGAAAAAAATTTTGAAAAAAAATTTTCGAAAAAAATTTTCGAAAAAAATTTTTAAAAAAATTTTTAAAAAAATTTTCGAAAAAAATTTTGAAAAAAATTTTGAAAAAAATTTTCGAAAAAAAATTTGAAAAAAATTTTCGAAAAAAATTTTGAAAAAAAATTTTCGAAAAAACATTTTGAAAAAAAATTTTCAAAAAAAAATTTGAAAAAAAATTTTCGAAAAAAATTTTGAAAAAAAAATTTGGAAAAAAATTTTGATAAAAAATTTTGAAAAAAATTTTCGAAAAAAATTTTGAAAAAAAATTTTCAAAAAAAATTTTCGAAAAAAATTTTGAAAAAAAATTCTGAAAAAAATTTTCGAAAAAAATTTTGAAAAAAAATTTTCGAAAAAAATTTTGAAAAAAAATTTTCAATAAAAAAATTTCGAAAAAAATTTTCGAAAAAAATTTTTTAAAAAAATTTTCGAAAAAGATTTTGAAAACAAATTTTGAAAAAAAAATTCGAAAAAAATTTTGAAAAAAAATTTTCGAAAAAAATTTTGAAAAAAAATTTTCGAAGAAAATTATAAAAAAAATTTCGAAAAAAATTTTGAAAAAAATTTCCGAAAAAAATTTTGAAAAAAAAATTTCTAAAAAAATTTTCGAAAAAAATTTTGAAAAAAAATTTTGAAAAAAATTTTCGAAAAAAATTTTTAAAAAAAATTTTCGAAAAAAATTTTGAAAAAAAATTTTGAAAAAAAAATTTTCGAAAAAAATTTTCGAAAAAAATTTTCAATAAAAAAATTTCGAAAAAAATTTTTGGAAAAAAAATTTTAAAAAAAATTTTCGAAAAAGATTTTTAAAAAAAATTTTCGATAAAATTTTTGGAAAAAATTTTGAAAAAAAATTTCGAAAAAAATATTAGAAAAAAATTTTGAAAAAAATTTTGAAAATAATTTTGAAAAAAAATTTTCGAAAAAAATTTTGAAAAAAAATTTTGAAAAAAATTTTCAAAAAAAATTTTGAAAAAAAATTTCCGAAAAAAATTTTCGAAAAAAATTTTCGAAAAAAATTTTCGAAAAAAATTTTGAAAAAAATTTCCAAAAAAAATTTTGAAAAATGATTTTGAAAAAAAATTTTCGAAAAAAAATTTCGAAAAAAATTATGAAAAAAATTTTCGAAAAAAATTTTGAAAAAAAATTTAAAAAAAAAATTTTTTAAAAAAATTTTCGAAAAAAATTTTCGAAAAAAATTTTGAAAAAAAATTTACGAAAAAAATTTTCAATAAAAAAATTTCGAAAAAAATTTTCGAAAAAAATTTCTAAAAAAATTTCCAAAAAAAATTTTGAAAAATGATTTTGAAAAAAAATTTTCGAAAAAAAATTTCGAAAAAAATTTTGAAAAAAAATTTTCGAAAAAAAATTTGAAAAAAAATTTTCGAAAAAAATTTTGAAAAAAAATTTCCGAAAAAAATTTTCGAAAAAAATTTTGAAAAAAAATTTTCGAAAAAAATTATAAAAAAATTTTTCGAAGAAAATTTTGAAAACAATTTTCGAAAAAAATTTTGAAAAAAAATTATCGAAAAAAATTTCGAAAAAAATTTCGAAAAAAATTTTCCAAAAAAAATTTTGAAAAAAATTTTCGAAAAAAATTTTGAAAAAAATTTTCGAAAAAAATTTTCGAAAAAAATTTTGAAAAAAATTTTCGAAAAAAATTTTGAAAAAAAATTTGCGAAAAAATTTAAAAAAAAATTTTCGAAAAAAATTTTCGAAAAAAATTTTGAAAAAAAATTTTGAAAAAAAATTTTCGAAAAAAATTTTCGAAAAAAATTTTGAAAAAAATTTTGAAAAAAAATTTTCGAAAAAAAATTTTTAAAAAAAATTTTAAAAAAATTTTGAAAAAAATTTTCGAAAAAAATTTTCAAAAAAAATTTTCGAAAAAAATTTTCGAAAAAAATTTTGAAAAAAAATTTCGAAAAAAATTTTCGAAAAAAATTTTGAAAAAAATTATGAAAAAAATTTTGAAAAAAAATTTTCGAAAAAAATTTTGAAAAAAAATTCTGAAAAAAATTTTGAAAAAAAATTTTCGAAAAAAATTTTCAAAATAAATTTTCGAAAAAAATTTTTTAAAAAAAATTTAAAAAAAATTTTTTAAAAAAAATTTTAAAAAAATTTTGAAAAAAATTTTCGAAAAAAGTTTTCGAAAAAAATTTTCGAAAAAAATTTTCAAAAAAAATTTTCGAAAAAAAATTTGAAAAAAATTTTCGAAAAAAATTTTGAAAAAAAATTTTCGAAAAAAATTTTCAATAAAAAAATTTCGAAAAAAATTTTCGAAAAAAATTTCGAAAAAAATTTTCGAAAAAAATTTTGAAAAAAATTTTGAAAAAAAATTTTCGAAAAAAATTTTCGAAAAAAATTTTCGAAAAAAATTTTGAAAAAAATTTTGAAAAAAAATTTTCGAAAAAAAATTTTTAAAAAAAATTTTAAAAAAATAAAAAAAAAATTTTCGAAAAAAATTTTCAAAAAAAATTTTCGAAAAAAATTTTCGAAAAAAATTTTGAAAAAAAATTTCGAAAAAAATTTTCGAAAAAAATTTTGAAAAAAATTTTGAAAAAAATTATGAAAAAAATTTTGAAAAAAAATTTTCGAAAAAAATTTTGAAAAAAAATTCAGAAAAAAATTTTGAAAAAAAATTTTCGAAAAAAATTTTCAAAATAAATTTTCGAAAAAAAATTTTTAAAAAAAATTTAAAAAAAATTTTTTAAAAAAAATTTTAAAAAAATTTTGAAAAAAATTTCGAAAAAAATTTTCGAAAAAAATTTTGAAAAAAAATTTCGAAAAAAATTTTCGAAAAAAATTTCGAAAAAAATTTTGAAAAAAATTTTGAAAAAAAATTTTCGAAAAAAATTTTCGAAAAAAATTTTTAAAAAAATTTTTAAAAAAATTTTCGAAAAAAATTTTGAAAAAAATTTTGAAAAAAATTTTCGAAAAAAAATTTGAAAAAAATTTTCGAAAAAAATTTTGAAAAAAAATTTTCGAAAAAACATTTTGAAAAAAAATTTTCAAAAAAAAATTTGAAAAAAAATTTTCGAAAAAAATTTTGAAAAAAAAATTTGGAAAAAAATTTTGATAAAAAATTTTGAAAAAAATTTTCGAAAAAAATTTTGAAAAAAAATTTTCAAAAAAAATTTTCGAAAAAAATTTTGAAAAAAAATTCTGAAAAAAATTTTCGAAAAAAATTTTGAAAAAAAATTTTCGAAAAAAATTTTGAAAAAAAATTTTCAATAAAAAAATTTCGAAAAAAATTTTCGAAAAAAATTTTTTAAAAAAATTTTCGAAAAAGATTTTGAAAACAAATTTTGAAAAAAAAATTCGAAAAAAATTTTGAAAAAAAATTTTCGAAAAAAATTTTGAAAAAAAATTTTCGAAAAAAATTATAAAAAAAATTTCGAAAAAAATTTTGAAAAAAATTTCCGAAAAAAATTTTGAAAAAAAAATTTCTAAAAAAATTTTCGAAAAAAATTTTGAAAAAAAATTTTGAAAAAAATTTTCGAAAAAAATTTTTAAAAAAAATTTTCGAAAAAAATTTTGAAAAAAAATTTTGAAAAAAAAATTTTCGAAAAAAATTTTCGAAAAAAATTTTCAATAAAAAAATTTCGAAAAAAATTTTTGGAAAAAAAATTTTAAAAAAAATTTTCGAAAAAGATTTTTAAAAAAAATTTTCGAAAAAAATTTTCGAAAAAAATTTTGAAAAAAAATTTCGAAAAAAATATTAGAAAAAAATTTTGAAAAAAATTTTGAAAATAATTTTGAAAAAAAATTTTCGAAAAAAATTTTGAAAAAAAATTTTGAAAAAAATTTTCAAAAAAAATTTTGAAAAAAAATTTCCGAAAAAAATTTTCGAAAAAAATTTTGAAAAAAAATTTTCGAAAAAAATTATAAAAAAAATTTTCGAAGAAAATTTTGAAAAAAATTTTCGAAAAAAATTTTGAAAAAAAATTATCGAAAAAAATTCGAAAAAAATTTCGAAAAAAATTTTCCAAAAAAAATTTTGAAAAAAATTTTCGAAAAAAATTTCGAAAAAAATTTAGAAAAAAATTTTCGAAAAAAATTTTCGAAAAAAATTTTCAAAAAAAATTTTCGAAAAAAAATTTGAAAAAAATTTTCGAAAAAAATTTTGAAAAAAAATTTTCTAAAAAAATTTTCGAAAAAAATTTTTAAAAAAAATTTTGAAAAAAATTTTCGAAAAAAATTTTGAAAAAAAATTTTGAAAAAAAATTTTCGAAAAAAAATTTTTAAAAAAAATTTTCGAAAAAAATTTTCGAAAAAAATTTTCGAAAAAAATTTTCAATAAAAAAATTTCGAAAAAAATTTTCGAAAAAAATTTTTAAAAAAAATTTTCGAAAAAGATTTTAAAGAAAAATTTTCGAAAAAAATTTTGAAAAAAAATTTCGAAAAAAATTTTCGAAAAAAATTTTCAAAAAAATTATGAAAAAAATTTTGAAAAAAAATTATCGAAAAAAATTTTGAAAAAAAATTTTGAAAAAAATTTTGAAAAAAAATTTTCGAAAAAAATTTTCGAAAAAAATTTTCAAAATAAATTTTCGAAAAAAATTAAAAAAAAAAAATTTAAAAAAAATTTGAAAAAAATTTTCGAAAAAAATTTTCGAAAAAAATTTTTAAAAAAAATTTTCGAAAAAAAATTTGAAAAAGATTTTCGAAAAAAATTTTGAAAAAAAATATTCGAAAAAAATTTTCAATAAAAAAATTTCGAAAAAAATTTTCGAAAAAAATTTTGAAAAAAAATTTCGAAAAAAATTTTCGAAAAAAATTTCGAAAAAAATTTTGAAAAAAATTTTGAAAAAAAAATTTCGAAAAAAATTTTGAAGAAAATTTTGAAAAAAAATTTTCGAAAAAAATTTTCGAAAAAAATTTTTAAAAAAATTTTTAAAAAAATTTTTGAAAAAAAATTTGAAAAAAATTTTCGAAAAAAATTTTCGAAAAAAATTTGAAAAAAAATTTTCAAAAAAAATTTTGAAAAAAGATTTTCGAAAAAAATTTTGAAAAAAAATTTCGAAAAAAATTTTGAAAAAAATTTTAAAAAAAATTTTTAAAAAAATTTTGAAAAAAAAATTTTCGAAAAAAATTTTGAAAAAAAATTTTGAAAAAAATTTTCGAAAAAAATTTTGAAAAAAAAAATTTTCGAAAAAAATTTTGAAAAAAAATTTTCTAAAAAAATTTTCGAAAAAAATTTTTAAAAAAAATTTTAAAAAATTTTGAAAAAAATTTTCAAAAAAAAATTTTCAAAAAAAATTTTCGAAAAAAATTTTCGAAAAAAATTTTGAAAAAAAATTTCGAAAAAAATTTTCGAAAAAAATTTTGAAAAAAATTATGAAAAAAATTTTGAAAAAAAACTTTCGAAAAGAATTTTGAAAAAAAATTCTGAAAAAAATTTTGAAAAAAAATTTTCGAAAAAAATTTTCAAAATAAATTTTCGAAAAAAATTTTTTAAAAAAAATTTTAAAAAAATTTTTTAAAAAAAATTTTTAAAAAATTTTGAAAAAAATTTTCGAAAAAAGTTTTCGAAAAAAATTTTCGAAAAAAATTTTCAAAAAAAATTTTCGAAAAAAAATTTGAAAAAAATTTTCGAAAAAAATTTTGAAAAAAAATTTTCGAAAAAAATTTTCAATAAAAAAATTTCGAAAAAAATTTTCGAAAAAAATTTTCGAAAAAAATTTTCGAAAAAAATTTTGAAAAAAAATTTTCGAAAAAAATTTTCGAAAAAAATTTTGAAAAAAATTTTGAAAAAAAATTTTCGAAAAAAAATTTTTAAAAAAAATTTTAAAAAAATTTTGAAAAAAATTTTCGAAAAAAATTTTCAAAAAAAATTTTCGAAAAAAATTTTCGAAAAAAATTTTGAAAAAAAATTTCGAAAAAAATTTTCGAAAAAAATTTTGAAAAAAATTATGAAAAAAATTTTGAAAAAAAATTTTCGAAAAAAATTTTGAAAAAAAATTCTGAAAAAAATTTTGAAAAAAAATTTTCGAAAAAAATTTTCAAAATAAATTTTCGAAAAAAATTTTTAAAAAAAAATTTAAAAAAAATTTTTTAAAAAAAATTTTAAAAAAATTTTGAAAAAAATTTTCGAAAAAAATTTTCGAAAAAAATTTTCAAAAAAAATTTTCGAAAAAAAATTTGAAAAAAATTTTCGAAAAAAATTTTGAAAAAAAATTTTCTAAAAAAATTTTCGAAAAAAATTTTGAAAAAAAATTTTGAAAAAAATTTTCGAAAAAAATTTTGAAAAAAAATTTTCGAAAAAAATTTTGAAAAAAAATTTTCGAAAAAAATTTTCAATAAAAAAATTTCGAAAAAAATTTTCGAAAAAAATTTTTTAAAAAAATTTTCGAAAAAGATTTTAAAGAAAAATTTTCGAAAAAAATTTTCGAAAAAAATTTTGAAAAAAAATTTCGAAAAAAATTTTCGAAAAAAATTTTCAAAAAAATTATGAAAAAAATTTTGAAAAAAAATTATCGAAAAAAATTTTGAAAAAAAATTTTGAAAAAAATTTTGAAAAAAAATTTTCGAAAAAAATTTTCGAAAAAAATTTTCAAAATAAATTTTCGAAAAAAATTTAAAAAAAAAAAATTTAAAAAAAATTTGAAAAAAATTTTCGAAAAAAATTTTCGAAAAAAATTTTCGAAAAAAATTTTTAAAAAAAATTTTCGAAAAAAAATTTGAAAAAAATTTTCGAAAAAAATTTTGAAAAAAAATATTCGAAAAAAATTTTCAATAAAAAAATTTCGAAAAAAATTTTCGAAAAAAATTTTGAAAAAAAATTTCGAAAAAAATTTTCGAAAAAAATTTCGAAAAAAATTTTGAAAAAAATTTTGAAAAAAAAATTTCGAAAAAAATTTTGAAGAAAATTTTGAAAAAAAATTTTCGAAAAAAATTTTCGAAAAAAATTTTTAAAAAAATTTTTAAAAAAATTTTTGAAAAAAAATTTGAAAAAAATTTTCGAAAAAAATTTTCGAAAAAAATTTTCGAATAAAATTTGAAAAAAAATTTTCAAAAAAAATTTTGAAAAAAGATTTTCGAAAAAAATTTTGAAAAAAAATTTCGAAAAAAATTTTGAAAAAATTTTGAAAAAAATTTTTAAAAAAATTTTGAAAAAAAAATTTTCGAAAAAAATTTTGAAAAAAAATTTTGAAAAAAATTTTCGAAAAAAATTTTGAAAAAAAAAATTTTCGAAAAAAATTTTGAAAAAAAATTTTCTAAAAAAATTTTCGAAAAAAATTTTGAAAAAAAATTTTGAAAAAAATTTTCGAAAAAAATTTTCAATAAAAAAATTTCGAAAAAAATTTTCGAAAAAAAAATTTTAAAAAAATTTTCGAAAAAAATTTTGAAAAAAAATTTTCTAAAAAAATTTTCGAAAAAAATTTTGAAAAAAAATTTTGAAAAAAATTTTCGAAAAAAATTTTGAAAAAAAATTTTCGAAAAAAATTTTCAATAAAAAAATTTCGAAAAAAATTTTCGAAAAAAAATTTTAAAAAAAATTTTCGAAAAAGATTTTAAAGAAAAATTTTCGAAAAAAATTTTCGAAAAAAATTTTGAAAAAAAATTTCGAAAAAAATTTTCGAAAAAAATTTTGAAAAAAATTTTGAAAAAAAATTTTCGAAAAAAAATTTCGAAAAAAATTTTGAAAAAAATTTTCGAAAAAAATTTTGAAAAAAAAGTTTCGAAAAAAATTTTGAAAAAAAATTTAAAAAAAAAATTTTTAAAAAAAATTTTCGAAAAAAATTTTCGAAAAAAATTTTGAAAAAAAATTTACGAAAAAAATTTTCAATAAAAAAATTTCGAAAAAAATTTTCGAAAAAAATTTCTAAAAAAATTTCCAAAAAAAATTTTGAAAAATGATTTTGAAAAAAAATTTTCGAAAAAAAATTTCGAAAAAAATTTTGAAAAAAAATTTCGAAAAAAAATTTCGAAAAAAATTTTGGAAAAAAATTTTGAAAAAAATTATAAAAAAAATTTTGAAAAAAAATTTTCGAAAAAAATTTTGAAAAAAAAATTTCGAAAAAAATTTAGAAAAAAATTTTGAAAAAAATTTTCAAAAAAAAATTTCTAAATAAATTTCCAAAAAAAAATTTAAAAAAAAATTTTGAAAAAAATTTTCGAAAAAAATTTTGAAAAAAAATTTTCGAAAAAAATTTTGAAAAAAAATTTTCGAAAAAAATTTTTAAAAAAAAATTTCGAAAAAAATTATGAAAAAAAATTATCGAAAAAAATTTCGAAAAAAATTTCGAAAAAAATTTTGAAAAAAATTTTCGAAAAAAATTATAAAAAAAATTTTCGAAGAAAATTTTGAAAAAAATTTTCGAAAAAAATTTTGAAAAAAAATTATCGAAAAAAATTTCGAAAAAAATTTCGAAAAAAATTTTCCAAAAAAAATTTTGAAAAAAATTTTCGAAAAAAATTTCAAAAAAAATTTAGAAAAAAATTTTCGAAAAAAATTTTGAAAAAAATTTTCGAAAAAAATTTTGAAAAAAATTTTGAAAAAAAATTTTCGAAAAAAAATTTTTAAAAAAAATTTTAAAAAAATTTTGAAAAAAATTTTCGAAAAAAATTTTCAAAAAAAAATTTCGAAAAAAATTTTCGAAAAAAATTTTGAAAAAAAATTTCGAAAAAAATTTTGAAAAAAATTATGAAAAAAATTTTGAAAAAAAATTTTCGAAAAAAATTTTGAAAAAAAATTCTGAAAAAAATTTTAAAAAAAAATTTTCGAAAAAAATTTTCAAAATAAATTTTCGAAAAAAATTTTTTAAAAAAAATTTAAAAAAAATTTTTTAAAAAAAATTTTAAAAAAATTTTGAAAAAAATTTTCGAAAAAAATTTTTAAAAAAATTTTTAAAAAAATTTTTGAAAAAAAATTGAAAAAAATTTTCGAAAAAAATTTTCGAAAAAAATTTTCGAAAAAAATTTGAAAAAAAATTTTCTAAAAAAATTTTCGAAAAAAATTTTGAAAAAAAATTTTGAAAAAAATTTTCGAAAAAAATTTTGAAAAAAAATTTTCGAAAAAAATTTTCAATAAAAAAATTTCGAAAAAAATTTTCGAAAAAAATTTTTAAAAAAAATTTTCGAAAAAGATTTTAAAGAAAAATTTTCGAAAAAAATTTTCGAAAAAAATTTTGAAAAAAAATTTGAAAAAAATTTTCGAAAAAAATTTTCGAAAAAAATTTTCGAAAAAAATTTGAAAAAAAATTTTCTAAAAAAATTTTCGAAAAAAATTTTGAAAAAAAATTTTGAAAAAAATTTTCGAAAAAAATTTTGAAAAAAAATTTTCGAAAAAAATTTTCAATAAAAAAATTTCGAAAAAAATTTTCTAAAAAAATTTTTAAAAAAAATTTTCGAAAAAGATTTTAAAGAAAAATTTTCGAAAAAAGTTTTCGAAAAAAATTTTGAAAAAAAATTTCGAAAAAAATTTTCGAAAAAAATTTTGAAAAAAATTTCCAAAAAAAATTTTGAAAAATGATTTTAAAAAAAAATTTTCGAAAAAAAATTTCGAAAAAAATTATGAAAAAAATTTTCGAAAAAAATTTTGAAAAAAAATTTAAAAAAAAAATTTTTAAAAAAAATTTTCGAAAAAAATTTTCGAAAAAAATTTTGAAAAAAAATTTACGAAAAAAATTTTCAATAAAAAAATTTCGAAAAAAACTTTCGAAAAAAATTTCTAAAAAAATTTCCAAAAAAAATTTTGAAAAATGATTTTGAAAAAAAATTTTCGAAAAAAAATTTCGAAAAAAATTATGAAAAAAATTTTGAAAAACATTTTCGAAAAAAATTTTGAAAAAAAATTTCGAAAAAAATTTTCGAAAAAAATTTCGAAAAAAATTTTGAAAAAAAAATTTCCAAAAAAAATTTTGAAAAAAATTTTCGAAAAAAATTTTGAAAAAAATTTTCGAAAAAAATTTTGAAAAAAATTTTCGAAAAAAATTTCGAAAAAAATTTAGAAAAAAATTTTCGAAAAAAATTTTGAAAAAAATTTTCGAAAAAAATTTTCGAAAAAAATTTTGAAAAAAATTTTCGAAAAAAATTTTGAAAAAAAATTTTCGAAAAAATTTAAAAAGAAATTTTCGAAAAAAATTTTCGAAAAAAATTTTGAAAAAAAATTTTGAAAAAAAATTTTCGAAAAAAATTTTCGAAAAAAATTTTGAAAAAAAATTTTCGAAAAAAATTTTCAATAAAAAAATTTCGAAAAAAATTTTCGAAAAAAATTTTTAAAAAAATTTTCGAAAAAGATTTTAAAGAAAAATTTTCGAAAAAAATTTTCGAAAAAAATTTTGAAAAAAAATTTCGAAAAAAATTTTCGAAAAAAATTTTGAAAAAAATTTCCAAAAAAAATTTTGAAAAATGATTTTGAAAAAAAATTTTCGAAAAAAAATTTCGAAAAAAATTATGAAAAAAATTTTCGAAAAAAATTTTGAAAAAAAATTAAAAAAAAAAATTTTTAAAAAAAATTTTCGAAAAAAATTTTCGAAAAAAATTTTGAAAAAAAATTTACGAAAAAAATTTTCAATAAAAAAATTTCGAAAAAAATTTTCGAAAAAAATTTCTAAAAAAATTTCCAAAAAAAATTTTGAAAAATGATTTTGAAAAAAAATTTTCGAAAAAAAATTTCGAAAGAAATTATGAAAAAAATTTTCGAAAAAAATTTTGAAAAACATTTTCGAAAAAAATTTTGAAAAAAAATTTCGAAAAAAATTTTCGAAAAAAATTTCGAAAAAAATTTTGAAAAAAAATTTTCGAAAAAAAATTTGAAAAAAAATTTTCGAAAAAAATTTTGAAAAAAAATTTCCGAAAAAAATTTTCGAAAAAAATTTTGAAAAAAATTTTCGAAAAAAATTATAAAAAAAATTTTCGAAGAAAATTTTGAAAACAATTTTCGAAAAAAATTTTGAAAAAAAATTATCGAAAAAAATTTCGAAAAAAATTTCGAAAAAAATTTTCCAAAAAAAATTTTGAAAAAAATTTTCGAAAAAAATTTCGAAAAAAATTTAGAAAAAAATTTTCGAAAAAAATTTTGAAAAAAATTTTCGAAAAAAATTTTCGAAAAAAATTTTGAAAAAAATTTTCGAAAAAAATTTTGAAAAAAAATTTTCGAAAAAATTTAAAAAAAAATTTTCGAAAAAAATTTTCGAAAAAAATTTTGAAAAAAAATTTTGAAAAAAAATTTTCGAAAAAAATTTTCGAAAAAAATTTTGAAAAAAATTTTGAAAAAAAATTTTCGAAAAAAAATTTTTAAAAAAAATTTTAAAAAAATTTTGAAAAAAATTTTCGAAAAAAATTTTCAAAAAAAATTTTCGAAAAAAATTTTCGAAAAAAATTTTGAAAAAAAATTTCGAAAAAAATTTTCGAAAAAAATTTTGAAAAAAATTATGAAAAAAATTTTGAAAAAAAATTTTCGAAAAAAATTTTGAAAAAAAATTCTGAAAAAAATTTTGAAAAAAAATTTTCGAAAAAAATTTTCAAAATAAATTTTCGAAAAAAATTTTTTAAAAAAAATTTAAAAAAAATTTTTTAAAAAAAATTTTAAAAAAATTTTGAAAAAAATTTTCGAAAAAAGTTTTCGAAAAAAATTTTCGAAAAAAATTTTCAAAAAAAATTTTCGAAAAAAAATTTGAAAAAAATTTTCGAAAAAAATTTTGAAAAAAAATTTTCGAAAAAAATTTTCAATAAAAAAATTTCGAAAAAAATTTTCGAAAAAAATTTCGAAAAAAATTTTCGAAAAAAATTTTGAAAAAAAATTTTGAAAAAAAATTTTCGAAAAAAATTTTCGAAAAAAATTTTCGAAAAAAATTTTGAAAAAAATTTTGAAAAAAAATTTTCGAAAAAAAATTTTTAAAAAAAATTTTAAAAAAATAAAAAAAAAATTTTCGAAAAAAATTTTCAAAAAAAATTTTCGAAAAAAATTTTCGAAAAAAATTTTGAAAAAAAATTTCGAAAAAAATTTTCGAAAAAAATTTTGAAAAAAATTTTGAAAAAAATTATGAAAAAAATTTTGAAAAAAAATTTTCGAAAAAAATTTTGAAAAAAAATTCAGAAAAAAATTTTGAAAAAAAATTTTCGAAAAAAATTTTCAAAATAAATTTTCGAAAAAAAATTTTTAAAAAAAATTTAAAAAAAATTTTTTAAAAAAAATTTTAAAAAAATTTTGAAAAAAATTTCGAAAAAAATTTTCGAAAAAAATTTTGAAAAAAAATTTCGAAAAAAATTTTCGAAAAAAATTTCGAAAAAAATTTTGAAAAAAATTTTGAAAAAAAATTTTCGAAAAAAATTTTCGAAAAAAATTTTTAAAAAAATTTTTAAAAAAATTTTCGAAAAAAATTTTGAAAAAAATTTTGAAAAAAATTTTCGAAAAAAAATTTGAAAAAAATTTTCGAAAAAAATTTTGAAAAAAAATTTTCGAAAAAACATTTTGAAAAAAAATTTTCAAAAAAAAATTTGAAAAAAAATTTTCGAAAAAAATTTTGAAAAAAAAATTTGGAAAAAAATTTTGATAAAAAATTTTGAAAAAAATTTTCGAAAAAAATTTTGAAAAAAAATTTTCAAAAAAAATTTAAAAAAAAAATTTTCTAAAAAAATTTTCGAAAAAAATTTTGAAAAAAAATTCTGAAAAAAATTTTCGAAAAAAATTTTGAAAAAAAATTTTCGAAAAAAATTTTGAAAAAAAATTTTCAATAAAAAAATTTCGAAAAAAATTTTCGAAAAAAATTTTTTAAAAAAATTTTCGAAAAAGATTTTGAAAACAAATTTTGAAAAAAAAATTCGAAAAAAATTTTGAAAAAAAATTTTCGAAAAAAATTTTGAAAAAAAATTTTCGAAAAAAATTATAAAAAAAATTTCGAAAAAAATTTTGAAAAAAATTTCCGAAAAAAATTTTGAAAAAAAAATTTCTAAAAAAATTTTCGAAAAAAATTTTGAAAAAAAATTTTGAAAAAAATTTTCGAAAAAAATTTTTAAAAAAAATTTTCGAAAAAAATTTTGAAAAAAAATTTTGAAAAAAAAATTTTCGAAAAAAATTTTCGAAAAAAATTTTCAATAAAAAAATTTCGAAAAAAATTTTTGGAAAAAAAATTTTAAAAAAAATTTTCGAAAAAGATTTTTAAAAAAAATTTTCGAAAAAAATTTTCGAAAAAAATTTTCGAAAAAAATTTTGAAAACAAATTTCGAAAAAAATATTAGAAAAAAATTTTGAAAAAAATTTTGAAAATAATTTTGAAAAAAAATTTTCGAAAAAAATTTTGAAAAAAAATTTTGAAAAAAATTTTCAAAAAAAATTTTGAAAAAAAATTTCCGAAAAAAATTTTCGAAAAAAATTTTGAAAAAAAATTTTCGAAAAAAATTATAAAAAAAATTTTCGAAGAAAATTTTGAAAAAAATTTTCGAAAAAAATTTTGAAAAAAAATTATCGAAAAAAATTTCGAAAAAAATTTCGAAAAAAATTTTCCAAAAAAAATTTTGAAAAAAATTTTCGAAAAAAATTTCGAAAAAAATTTAGAAAAAAATTTTCGAAAAAAATTTTCGAAAAAAATTTTCAAAAAAAATTTTCGAAAAAAAATTTGAAAAAAATTTTCGAAAAAAATTTTGAAAAAAAATTTTCTAAAAAAATTTTCGAAAAAAATTTTGAAAAAAAATTTTGAAAAAAATTTTCGAAAAAAATTTTGAAAAAAAATTTTGAAAAAAAATTTTCGAAAAAAAATTTTTAAAAAAAATTTTCGAAAAAAATTTTCGAAAAAAATTTTCGAAAAAAATTTTCAATAAAAAAATTTCGAAAAAAATTTTCGAAAAAAATTTTTAAAAAAAATTTTCGAAAAAGATTTTAAAGAAAAATTTTCGAAAAAAATTTTGAAAAAAAATTTCGAAAAAAATTTTCGAAAAAAATTTTCAAAAAAATTATGAAAAAAATTTTGAAAAAAAATTATCGAAAAAAATTTTGAAAAAAAATTTTGAAAAAAATTTTGAAAAAAAATTTTCGAAAAAAATTTTCGAAAAAAATTTTCAAAATAAATTTTCGAAAAAAATTAAAAAAAAAAAATTTAAAAAAAATTTGAAAAAAATTTTCGAAAAAAATTTTCGAAAAAAATTTTTAAAAAAAATTTTCGAAAAAAAATTTGAAAAAGATTTTCGAAAAAAATTTTGAAAAAAAATATTCGAAAAAAATTTTCAATAAAAAAATTTCGAAAAAAATTTTCGAAAAAAATTTTGAAAAAAAATTTCGAAAAAAATTTTCGAAAAAAATTTCGAAAAAAATTTTGAAAAAAATTTTGAAAAAAAAATTTCGAAAAAAATTTTGAAGAAAATTTTGAAAAAAAATTTTCGAAAAAAATTTTCGAAAAAAATTTTTAAAAAAATTTTTAAAAAAATTTTTGAAAAAAAATTTGAAAAAAATTTTCGAAAAAAATTTTCGAAAAAAATTTTCGAAAAAAATTTGAAAAAAAATTTTCAAAAAAAATTTTGAAAAAAGATTTTCGAAAAAAATTTTGAAAAAAAATTTCGAAAAAAATTTTGAAAAAAATTTTGAAAAAAATTTTTAAAAAAATTTTGAAAAAAAAATTTTCGAAAAAAATTTTGAAAAAAAATTTTGAAAAAAATTTTCGAAAAAAATTTTGAAAAAAAAAATTTTCGAAAAAAATTTTGAAAAAAAATTTTCTAAAAAAATTTTCGAAAAAAATTTTTAAAAAAAATTTTAAAAAATTTTGAAAAAAATTTTCAAAAAAAAATTTTCAAAAAAAATTTTCGAAAAAAATTTTCGAAAAAAATTTTGAAAAAAAATTTCGAAAAAAATTTTCGAAAAAAATTTTGAAAAAAATTATGAAAAAAATTTTGAAAAAAAACTTTCGAAAAAAATTTTGAAAAAAAATTCTGAAAAAAATTTTGAAAAAAAATTTTCGAAAAAAATTTTCAAAATAAATTTTCGAAAAAAATTTTTTAAAAAAAATTTTAAAAAAATTTTTTAAAAAAAATTTTTAAAAAATTTTGAAAAAAATTTTCGAAAAAAGTTTTCGAAAAAAATTTTCGAAAAAAATTTTCAAAAAAAATTTTCGAAAAAAAATTTGAAAAAAATTTTCGAAAAAAATTTTGAAAAAAAATTTTCGAAAAAAATTTTCAATAAAAAAATTTCGAAAAAAATTTTCGAAAAAAATTTTCGAAAAAAATTTTGAAAAAAAATTTTCGAAAAAAATTTTCGAAAAAAATTTTGAAAAAAATTTTGAAAAAAAATTTTCGAAAAAAAATTTTTAAAAAAAATTTTTAAAAAATTTTGAAAAAAATTTTCGAAAAAAATTTTCAAAAAAAATTTTCGAAAAAAATTTTCGAAAAAAATTTTGAAAAAAAATTTCGAAAAAAATTTTCGAAAAAAATTTTGAAAAAAATTATGAAAAAAATTTTGAAAAAAAATTTTCGAAAAAAATTTTGAAAAAAAATTCTGAAAAAAATTTTGAAAAAAAATTTTCGAAAAAAATTTTCAAAATAAATTTTCGAAAAAAATTTTTAAAAAAAAATTTAAAAAAAATTTTTTAAAAAAAATTTTAAAAAAATTTTGAAAAAAATTTTCGAAAAAAATTTTCGAAAAAAATTTTCAAAAAAAATTTTCGAAAAAAAATTTGAAAAAAATTTTCGAAAAAAATTTTGAAAAAAAATTTTCTAAAAAAATTTTCGAAAAAAATTTTGAAAAAAAATTTTGAAAAAAATTTTCGAAAAAAATTTTGAAAAAAAATTTTCGAAAAAAATTTTGAAAAAAAATTTTCGAAAAAAATTTTCAATAAAAAAATTTCGAAAAAAATTTTCGAAAAAAATTTTTTAAAAAAATTTTCGAAAAAGATTTTAAAGAAAAATTTTCGAAAAAAATTTTCGAAAAAAATTTTGAAAAAAAATTTCAAAAAAATTTTCGAAAAAAATTTTCAAAAAAATTATGAAAAAAATTTTGAAAAAAAATTATCGAAAAAAATTTTGAAAAAAAATTTTGAAAAAAATTTTGAAAAAAAATTTTCGAAAAAAATTTTCGAAAAAAATTTTCAAAATAAATTTTCGAAAAAAATTTAAAAAAAAAAAATTTAAAAAAAATTTGAAAAAAATTTTCGAAAAAAATTTTCGAAAAAAATTTTCGAAAAAAATTTTTAAAAAAAATTTTCGAAAAAAAATTTGAAAAAAATTTTCGAAAAAAATTTTGAAAAAAAATATTCGAAAAAAATTTTCAATAAAAAAATTTCGAAAAAAATTTTCGAAAAAAATTTTGAAAAAAAATTTCGAAAAAAATTTTCGAAAAAAATTTCGAAAAAAATTTTGAAAAAAATTTTGAAAAAAAAATTTCGAAAAAAATTTTGAAGAAAATTTTGAAAAAAAATTTTCGAAAAAAATTTTCGAAAAAAATTTTTAAAAAAATTTTTAAAAAAATTTTTGAAAAAAAATTTGAAAAAAATTTTCGAAAAAAATTTTCGAAAAAAATTTTCGAATAAAATTTGAAAAAAAATTTTCAAAAAAAATTTTGAAAAAAGATTTTCGAAAAAAATTTTGAAAAAAAATTTCGAAAAAAATTTTGAAAAAAATTTTGAAAAAAATTTTTAAAAAAATTTTGAAAAAAAAATTTTCGAAAAAAATTTTGAAAAAAAATTTTGAAAAAAATTTTCGAAAAAAATTTTGAAAAAAAAAATTTTCGAAAAAAATTTTGAAAAAAAATTTTCTAAAAAAATTTTCGAAAAAAATTTTGAAAAAAAATTTTGAAAAAAATTTTCGAAAAAAATTTTCAATAAAAAAATTTCGAAAAAAATTTTCGAAAAAAAAATTTTAAAAAAATTTTCGAAAAAAATTTTGAAAAAAAATTTTCTAAAAAAATTTTCGAAAAAAATTTTGAAAAAAAATTTTGAAAAAAATTTTCGAAAAAAATTTTGAAAAAAAATTTTCGAAAAAAATTTTCAATAAAAAAATTTCGAAAAAAATTTTCGAAAAAAATTTTTAAAAAAAATTTTCGAAAAAGATTTTAAAGAAAAATTTTCGAAAAAAATTTTCGAAAAAAATTTTGAAAAAAAATTTCGAAAAAAATTTTCGAAAAAAATTTTGAAAAAAATTTTGAAAAAAAATTTTCGAAAAAAAATTTCGAAAAAAATTTTGAAAAAAATTTTCGAAAAAAATTTTGAAAAAAAAGTTTCGAAAAAAATTTTGAAAAAAAATTAAAAAAAAAATTTTTTAAAAAAATTTTCGAAAAAAATTTTCGAAAAAAATTTTGAAAAAAAATTTACGAAAAAAATTTTCAATAAAAAAATTTCGAAAAAAATTTTCGAAAAAAATTTCTAAAAAAATTTCCAAAAAAAATTTTGAAAAATGATTTTCAAAAAAAATTTTCGAAAAAAAATTTCGAAAAAAATTTTGAAAAAAAATTTCGAAAAAAAATTTCGAAAAAAATTTTGGAAAAAAATTTTGAAAAAAATTATAAAAAAAATTTTGAAAAAAAATTTTCGAAAAAAATTTTGAAAAAAAAATTTCGAAAAAAATTTAGAAAAAAATTTTGAAAAAAATTTTCAAAAAAAAATTTCTAAATAAATTTCCAAAAAAAAATTTGAAAAAAAA
Source organism: Uropetala carovei (assembly GCA_036926305.1). Classification (NCBI taxonomy): domain Eukaryota; kingdom Metazoa; phylum Arthropoda; class Insecta; order Odonata; family Petaluridae; genus Uropetala; species Uropetala carovei. Next base: position 25,978 of record JAXCHB010000550.1, read on the forward strand.
TTTTGAAAAAAATTTTCGAAAAAAATTTTGAAAAAAAATTTTCGAAAAAAATTTTGAAAAAAAATTTTCGAAAAAAATTTTGAAAAAAAAATTTCGAAAAAAATTATGAAAAAAATTTTCGAAAAAAATTTTGAAAAACATTTTCGAAAAAAATTTTGAAAAAAAATTTCGAAAAAAATTTTCGAAAAAAATTTCGAAAAAAATTTTGAAAAAAAATTTTCGAAAAAAAATTTGAAAAAAAATTTTCGAAAAAAATTTAAAAAAAAAATTTCCGAAAAAAATTTTCGAAAAAAATTTTGAAATAAATTTTCGAAAAAAATTATAAAAAAAATTTTCGAAGAAAATTTTGAAAAAAATTTTCGAAAAAGATTTTGAAAAAAAATTATCGAAAAAAATTTCGAAAAAAATTTCGAAAAAAATTTTCCAAAAAAAATTTTGAAAAAAATTTTCGAAAAAAATTTCGAAAAAAATTTAGAAAAAAATTTTCGAAAAAAATTTTGAAAAAAATTTTCGAAAAAAATTTTCGAAAAAAATTTTGAAAAAAATTTTCGAAAAAAATTTTGAAAAAAAATTTTCGAAAAAATTTAAAAAAAAAATTTTCGAAAAAAATTTTCGAAAAAAATTTTGAAAAAAAATTTTGAAAAAAAATTTTCGAAAAAAATTTTCGAAAAAAATTTTGAAAAAAATTTTGAAAAAAAATTTTCGAAAAAAAATTTTTAAAAAAAATTTTAATAAAATTTTGAAAAAAATTTTCGAAAAAAATTTTCGAAAAAAATTTTCAAAAAAAATTTTCGAAAAAAATTTTCGAAAAAAATTTTGAAAAAAAATTTCGAAAAAAATTTTCGAAAAAAATTTTGAAAAAAATTATGAAAAAAATTTTGAAAAAAAATTTTCGAAAAAAATTTTGAAAAAAAATTCTGAAAAAAATTTTGAAAAAAAATTTTCGAAAAAAATTTTCAAAATAAATTTTCGAAAAAAATTTTTTAAAAAAAATTTAAAAAAAATTTTTTTAAAAAAATTTTTAAAAAATTTTGAAAAAAATTTTCGAAAAAAATTTTCGAAAAAAATTTTTAAAAAAATTTTTAAAAAAATTTTTGAAAAAAAATTTGAAAAAAATTTTCGAAAAAAATTTTCGAAAAAAATTTTCGAAAAAAATTTGAAAAAAAATTTTCTAAAAAAATTTTCGAAAAAAATTTTGAAAAAAAATTTTGAAAAAAATTTTCGAAAAAAATTTTGAAAAAAAATTTTCGAAAAAAATTTTCAATAAAAAAATTTCGAAAAAAATTTTCGAAAAAAATTTTTAAAAAAAATTTTCGAAAAAGATTTTAAAGAAAAATTTTCGAAAAAAAATTTCGAAAAAAATTTTGAAAAAAAATTTGAAAAAAATTTTCGAAAAAAATTTTCGAAAAAAATTTTCGAAAAAAATTTGAAAAAAAATTTTCTAAAAAAATTTTCGAAAAAAATTTTAAAAAAAAATTTTGAAAAAAATTTTCGAAAAAAATTTTGAAAAAAAATTTTCGAAAAAAATTTTCAATAAAAAAATTTCGAAAAAAATTTTCTAAAAAAATTTTTAAAAAAAATTTTCGAAAAAGATTTTAAAGAAAAATTTTCGAAAAAAATTTTCGAAAAAAATTTTGAAAAAAAATTTCGAAAAAAATTTTCGAAAAAAATTTTGAAAAAAATTTCCAAAAAAAATTTTGAAAAATGATTTTAAAAAAAAATTTTCGAAAAAAAATTTCGAAAAAAATTATGAAAAAAATTTTCGAAAAAAATTTTGAAAAAAAATTTTAAAAAAAAATTTTTAAAAAAAATTTTCGAAAAAAATTTTCGAAAAAAATTTTGAAAAAAAATTTACGAAAAAAATTTTCAATAAAAAAATTTCGAAAAAAATTTTCGAAAAAAATTTCTAAAAAAATTTCCAAAAAAAATTTTGAAAAATGATTTTGAAAAAAAATTTTCGAAAAAAAATTTCGAAAAAAATTATGAAAAAAATTTTCGAAAAAAATTTTGAAAAACATTTTCGAAAAAAATTTTGAAAAAAAATTTCGAAAAAAATTTTCGAAAAAAATTTCGAAAAAAATTTTGAAAAAAAATTTTCCAAAAAAAATTTTGAAAAAAATTTTCGAAAAAAATTTTGAAAAAAATTTTCGAAAAAAATTTTGAAAAAAATTTTCGAAAAAAATTTCGAAAAAAATTTCGAAAAAAATTTTCGAAAAAAATTTTGAAAAAAATTTTCGAAAAAAATTTTCGAAAAAAATTTTGAAAAAAATTTTCGAAAAAAATTTTGAAAAAAAATTTTCGAAAAAATTTAAAAAGAAATTTTCGAAAAAAATTTTCGAAAAAAATTTTGAAAAAAAATTTTGAAAAAAAATTTTCGAAAAAAATTTTCGAAAAAAATTTTGAAAAAAAATTTTCGAAAAAAATTTTCAATAAAAAAATTTCGAAAAAAATTTTCGAAAAAAATTTTTAAAAAAATTTTCGAAAAAGATTTTAAAGAAAAATTTTCGAAAAAAATTTTCGAAAAAAATTTTGAAAAAAAATTTCGAAAAAAATTTTCGAAAAAAATTTTGAAAAAAATTTCCAAAAAAAATTTTGAAAAATGATTTTGAAAAAAAATTTTCGAAAAAAAATTTCGAAAAAAATTATGAAAAAAATTTTCGAAAAAAATTTTGAAAAAAAATTTAAAAAAAAAATTTTTAAAAAAAATTTTCGAAAAAAATTTTCGAAAAAAATTTTGAAAAAAAATTTACGAAAAAAATTTTCAATAAAAAAATTTCGAAAAAAATTTTCGAAAAAAATTTCTAAAAAAATTTCCAAAAAAAATTTTGAAAAATGATTTTGAAAAAAAATTTTCGAAAAAAAATTTCGAAAAAAATTATGAAAAAAATTTTCGAAAAAAATTTTGAAAAACATTTTCGAAAAAAATTTTGAAAAAAAATTTCGAAAAAAATTTTCGAAAAAAATTTCGAAAAAAATTTTGAAAAAAAATTTTCGAAAAAAAATTTGAAAAAAAATTTTCGAAAAAAATTTTGAAAAAAAATTTCCGAAAAAAATTTTCGAAAAAAATTTTGAAAAAAAATTTTCGAAAAAAATTATAAAAAAAATTTTCGAAGAAAATTTTGAAAACAATTTTCGAAAAAAATTTTGAAAAAAAATTATCGAAAAAAATTTCGAAAAAAATTTCGAAAAAAATTTTCCAAAAAAAATTTTGAAAAAAATTTTCGAAAAAAATTTCGAAAAAAATTTAGAAAAAAATTTTCGAAAAAAATTTTGAAAAAAATTTTCGAAAAAAATTTTCGAAAAAAATTTTGAAAAAAATTTTCGAAAAAAATTTTGAAAAAAAATTTTCGAAAAAATTTAAAAAAAAATTTTCGAAAAAAATTTTCGAAAAAAATTTTGAAAAAAAATTTTGAAAAAAAATTTTCGAAAAAAATTTTCGAAAAAAATTTTGAAAAAAATTTTGAAAAAAAATTTTCGAAAAAAAATTTTTAAAAAAAATTTTAAAAAAATTTTGAAAAAAATTTTCGAAAAAAATTTTCAAAAAAAATTTTCGAAAAAAATTTTCGAAAAAAATTTTGAAAAAAAATTTCGAAAAAAATTTTCGAAAAAAATTTTGAAAAAAATTATGAAAAAAATTTTGAAAAAAAATTTTCGAAAAAAATTTTGAAAAAAAATTCTGAAAAAAATTTTGAAAAAAAATTTTCGAAAAAAATTTTCAAAATAAATTTTCGAAAAAAATTTTTTAAAAAAAATTTAAAAAAAATTTTTTAAAAAAAATTTTAAAAAAATTTTGAAAAAAATTTTCGAAAAAAGTTTTCGAAAAAAATTTTCGAAAAAAATTTTCAAAAAAAATTTTCGAAAAAAAATATGAAAAAAATTTTCAAAAAAAATTTTGAAAAAAAATTTTCGAAAAAAATTTTCAATAAAAAAATTTCGAAAAAAATTTTCGAAAAAAATTTCGAAAAAAATTTTCGAAAAAAATTTTGAAAAAAAATTTTGAAAAAAAATTTTCGAAAAAAATTTTCGAAAAAAATTTTCGAAAAAAATTTTGAAAAAAATTTTGAAAAAAAATTTTCGAAAAAAAATTTTTAAAAAAAATTTTAAAAAAATAAAAAAAAAATTTTCGAAAAAAATTTTCAAAAAAAATTTTCGAAAAAAATTTTCGAAAAAAATTTTGAAAAAAAATTTCGAAAAAAATTTTCGAAAAAAATTTTGAAAAAAATTTTGAAAAAAATTATGAAAAAAATTTTGAAAAAAAATTTTCGAAAAAAATTTTGAAAAAAAATTTTCGAAAAAAATTTTGAAAAAAAATTCAGAAAAAAATTTTGAAAAAAAATTTTCGAAAAAAATTTTCAAAATAAATTTTCGAAAAAAAATTTTTAAAAAAAATTTAAAAAAAATTTTTTAAAAAAAATTTTAAAAAAATTTTGAAAAAAATTTCGAAAAAAATTTTCGAAAAAAATTTTGAAAAAAAATTTCGAAAAAAATTTTCGAAAAAAATTTCGAAAAAAATTTTGAAAAAAATTTTGAAAAAAAATTTTCGAAAAAAATTTTCGAAAAAAATTTTTAAAAAAATTTTTAAAAAAATTTTCGAAAAAAATTTTGAAAAAAATTTTGAAAAAAATTTTCGAAAAAAAATTTGAAAAAAATTTTCGAAAAAAATTTTGAAAAAAAATTTTCGAAAAAACATTTTGAAAAAAAATTTTCAAAAAAAAATTTGAAAAAAAATTTTCGAAAAAAATTTTGAAAAAAAAATTTGGAAAAAAATTTTGATAAAAAATTTTGAAAAAAATTTTCGAAAAAAATTTTGAAAAAAAATTTTCAAAAAAAATTTTTAAAAAAAATTTTCTAAAAAAATTTTCGAAAAAAATTTTGAAAAAAAATTCTGAAAAACATTTTCGAAAAAAATTTTGAAAAAAAATTTTCGAAAAAAATTTTGAAAAAAAATTTTCAATAAAAAAATTTCGAAAAAAATTTTCGAAAAAAATTTTTTAAAAAAATTTTCGAAAAAGATTTTGAAAACAAATTTTGAAAAAAAAATTCGAAAAAAATTTTGAAAAAAAATTTTCGAAAAAAATTTTGAAAAAAAATTTTCGAAAAAAATTATAAAAAAAATTTCGAAAAAAATTTTGAAAAAAATTTCCGAAAAAAATTTTGAAAAAAAAATTTCTAAAAAAATTTTCGAAAAAAATTTTGAAAAAAAATTTTGAAAAAAATTTTCGAAAAAAATTTTTAAAAAAAATTTTCGAAAAAAATTTTGAAAAAAAATTTTGAAAAAAAAATTTTCGAAAAAAATTTTCGAAAAAAATTTTCAATAAAAAAATTTCGAAAAAAATTTTTGGAAAAAAAATTTTAAAAAAAATTTTCGAAAAAGATTTTTAAAAAAAATTTTCGAAAAAAATTTTCGAAAAAAATTTTGAAAAAAAATTTCGAAAAAAATATTAGAAAAAAATTTTGAAAAAAATTTTGAAAATAATTTTGAAAAAAAATTTTCGAAAAAAATTTTGAAAAAAAATTTTGAAAAAAATTTTCAAAAAAAATTTTGAAAAAAAATTTCCGAAAAAAATTTTCGAAAAAAATTTTGAAAAAAAATTTTCGAAAAAAATTATAAAAAAAATTTTCGAAGAAAATTTTGAAAAAAATTTTCGAAAAAAATTTTGAAAAAAAATTATCGAAAAAAATTTCGAAAAAAATTTCGAAAAAAATTTTCCAAAAAAAATTTTGAAAAAAATTTTCGAAAAAAATTTCGAAAAAAATTTAGAAAAAAATTTTCGAAAAAAATTTTCGAAAAAAATTTTCAAAAAAAATTTTCGAAAAAAAATTTGAAAAAAATTTTCGAAAAAAATTTTGAAAAAAAATTTTCTAAAAAAATTTTCGAAAAAAATTTTGAAAAAAAATTTTGAAAAAAATTTTCGAAAAAAATTTTGAAAAAAATTTTGAAAAAAAATTTTCGAAAAAAAATTTTTAAAAAAAATTTTCGAAAAAAATTTTCGAAAAAAATTTTCGAAAAAAATTTTCAATAAAAAAATTTCGAAAAAAATTTTCGAAAAAAATTTTTAAAAAAAATTTTCGAAAAAGATTTTAAAGAAAAATTTTCGAAAAAAATTTTGAAAAAAAATTTCGAAAAAAATTTTCGAAAAAAATTTTCAAAAAAATTATGAAAAAAATTTTGAAAAAAAATTATCGAAAAAAATTTTGAAAAAAAATTTTGAAAAAAATTTTGAAAAAAAATTTTCGAAAAAAATTTTCGAAAAAAATTTTCAAAATAAATTTTCGAAAAAAATTAAAAAAAAAAAATTTAAAAAAAATTTGAAAAAAATTTTCGAAAAAAATTTTCGAAAAAAATTTTTAAAAAAAATTTTCGAAAAAAAATTTGAAAAAGATTTTCGAAAAAAATTTTGAAAAAAAATATTCGAAAAAAATTTTCAATAAAAAAATTTCGAAAAAAATTTTCGAAAAAAATTTTGAAAAAAAATTTCGAAAAAAATTTTCGAAAAAAATTTTGAAAAAAATTTTGAAAAAAATTTTGAAAAAAAAATTTCGAAAAAAATTTTGAAGAAAATTTTGAAAAAAAATTTTCGAAAAAAATTTTCGAAAAAAATTTTTAAAAAAATTTTTAAAAAAATTTTTGAAAAAAAATTTGAAAAAAATTTTCGAAAAAAATTTTCGAAAAAAATTTTCGAAAAAAATTTGAAAAAAAATTTTCAAAAAAAATTTTGAAAAAAGATTTTCGAAAAAAATTTTGAAAAAAAATTTCGAAAAAAATTTTGAAAAAAATTTTGAAAAAAATTTTTAAAAAAATTTTGAAAAAAAATTTTCGAAAAAAATTTTGAAAAAAAATTTTGAAAAAAATTTTCGAAAAAAATTTTGAAAAAAAAAATTTTCGAAAAAAATTTTGAAAAAAAATTTTCTAAAAAAATTTTCGAAAAAAATTTTTAAAAAAAATTTTAAAAAATTTTGAAAAAAATTTTCAAAAAAAAATTTTCAAAAAAAATTTTCGAAAAAAATTTTCGAAAAAAATTTTGAAAAAAATTTCGAAAAAAATTTTCGAAAAAATTTTGAAAAAAATTATGAAAAAAATTTTGAAAAAAAACTTTCGAAAAGAATTTTGAAAAAAAATTCTGAAAAAAATTTTGAAAAAAATTTTCGAAAAAATTTTCAAAATAAATTTTCGAAAAAAATTTTTTAAAAAAAATTTTAAAAAAATTTTTTAAAAAAAATTTTTAAAAAATTTAGAAAAAAAATTTCGAAAAAAGTTTTCGAAAAAAATTTTCGAAAAAAATTTTCAAAAAAAATTTTCGAAAAAAATTTGAAAAAAATTTTCGAAAAAAATTTTGAAAAAAATTTTCGAAAAAAATTTTCAATAAAAAAATTTCGAAAAAAATTTTCGAAAAAAATTTTCGAAAAAAATTTTGAAAAAAAATTTTCGAAAAAAATTTTCGAAAAAAATTTTGAAAAAAATTT